>PVLC010002852.1:18009-92588 GCA_004027655.1 Graphiurus murinus | reverse complement strand
CAAAACAAACAAACAAAAAACTCAGTTTCTTTTTACCTTGCAAACTATAAAAAGGTTTATAGAAAATTAAATTCAAAGTGAAAATGGGAAAATTATACTGATCAAAATAGAAATCATTAAATAAATGACAGAGAGAATGATAATGAATAAAATCAAAAGCTAGTTCTTTAACCTCAATTAAATTAATAAACCTTTGTCAACAAAATTATTAGCCAGACTTATCATAAAAAAGAAGACATAAATTACCAATATCAGAAATGAGAAAGGACATCATCAGAGATGTTACAAATATTAAAAAGAATAATAAGAAAATATTATGAACCACTTTATTCCGAATACATTTTATATTTTATATAAAAATGGACATATTTCATGAAAAATACAAACTACCAAAAGCTCACTTAAGAAAAAATAACCTGAATTGCTCTATATCTAGTAGGGGAATTGAATTTGTAGTTTAAAACTTTGTCCAAAAACAAAATAAGAAAACAAAAACCAGGCCTACATGGGTTCCCTAAAAATTTTACTAAGTATGTAAGGAAAAATAATAACAATTCTACTTAAACTCTTCAGAAAACTGAAGAGGAATAAATAATTCCCAATTCCGTCTATGAGATACTAGAAATCAGAAAAAAAGATATTATTGAAGAAAAATAACAAAATATTTTTTACTAATAATATTCCTCATGAACACAGATGTGAAAATTGGAGACAAAGCTTTGGCAAGTTGTAGACACACACACACACACACACACACACACACACAGGAATACATCAGGGTCATATGGCATTTGTTCCAGGTATGCATGCTTGGTTCACCATTCAAAAACCCATCAGTGTAATTCACTGTATTAACAAACTAAAAAAGAAAAAACCCACATAGTCATCAAAATTGATGCAGAAAATACGAGAAAATCCACATCAATTCATCTTTAAACCTTTCAAAGTAGAAATAAAAGGCTACTTCCTCAACCTAATAAAAGTCATTTTATAAAACATAACTAGCACCATATTTAACAATGAACTACTAGCTGCTTTTTCCTTAAGATCAAGACAAGGATGACTGCACTGGCCTCCATCCTTCTGTCTCAGCCTCCAAAGCACTAGAATTTCAGGCGTTCGCCACCTGGAAAACATTATGCTAAGTGAAATTAGTCAGTCACAAAAAGTAAAAAGTCATATGCTCTCCCTAATTTGTGGAACCTGGGGAGAAAATGGATCACAGGAGGGACTCTAGATGAAGAAGGGGAAACCTTAGATGTGCAAGGAAGGCAACTTAACTGAAGATGATGGGAAGGGGGAAGAGGGAAACCCCCGAAGGTACGTGATGTACAATCACAAACATCAAAGTCAATCACTAAGCTGAACTTGAGAAGGAGGGAGGGGGAAGGGTATGGGGTGGGAATTGGATAAGGGCTAAATGAGTGATGTGTGCATGTATGCCTCTACCAGCTTGTACCTCATAATGATGTATGATTACAATGCACCAATTTTTTTAAAAAGTGAAAGAATTAGGGCCGAGATGTGGCTCAATAACAGAGTACTTCCCTAGGATGCATGAGACCCAGGGTTCCACACCCAAGATAACACACACACACACACATACACCCACCCACCCACATACACACACACACACACACACACACACACACACACACACACACAGAGTGAAAAAATGATTAGGAGAACTACAAGATTAATCTAGAAATGTTTAGTTACCCCATCTAGTCAATAAGAAATGGCAAGTCGAAAAGGCAATTATTAAAGAAATGAAAGCAACATTTTGAGAGGATACTGGAATTGAACCCAGGAATGCTTTACCACTGAGCCATATCTCCAGCCCTTTTTATTTTGTCAGGGTCTTGCTAAGTTACTCAAACTGTTTTCAAACTTATAATTCTCCTGCCTCAGCCTTCTGAGTAGCTGAGATTACAGGCATGCACCATCATGCCCAGCAGGAAAATGTTTTCAAAATAAAAGAAATAAACTGATTGAAAGTTAAAAAAAAAAAAGACTAGGATGATGCTTCACCACTTTTACTCTGGTTACAGAAGCAAATGAAGTAAAGCCAGTAAGACATACACAGCATCTAGATTACACAGAAGAAGACAAATTATCTTTCTTCACAAACAATGTGATAACCTATATAGAAAATCCAATGAAATTTATAGAAAAGCTACAGGAACTAATAATTGAGTTTGGCAAGGCTGAAGGACAGCATTAGTATGTGAAAATCATACTTGTAAAAGCATGAAATACAACCAGAAGCTGAAAATTTAAGAAAATAATCTATGATAGCAGTAAAAATGTGAAATATTTAGGAATAATTCCAATAAAGAATGAGACACCCATGCATTGTAAACTATAAAACATGGTAGGGAGAAATCAGAGAAGACCTCAATAAAGGGAAACATATATTGTGTCTATGGATAAGATAATTCAATATCATTGAGATGTTGCCCTATAGAGTCAATGTAAAACCAATCAATATCTGTACTGGATTGACTAGTGTCCCTGCCAGGTTTATTCCTATCTGGATCCTGTGAATGTGACCTAATGCGGCAATAGGGTCTTTTCAAATATTTTCATTATCTTCATTCTGGTGATGGTTTCAACTTATAATGTAATATTTAAAAGTACATAGTTTATATTATGTCTATCACACATAAAGCTTATTAATAAAGAAAAAAGAAAAGAATCTAAAGATAGAGGTTGGGATAAACCTACTATAACACACCCTCATAATACAGTGTTCTGCTGCCATTTAAAATGATGTAAAGACATTGACATGGGAATAGCCTGCTACATTTGTAGTAAAAAAAAAACAAAAACAAATTACAAAACTGACCTTAAATGACTGAATTATCAAAAACCTACATTTACTTCATTATTTAAAGAAAAAATCATGACATTAGACAAATTGGTAAAAATGAGTTTTACTGGGAAATTAAATTACACTTTCTAATTTTTACTTTTTTACAATTTTACTAATTTTTCATATTAACCATATATTCTTTGGGGCATTATTTTTAAAAGCATATGAAGTAATAGATATTGCAACTTACAGCTACAGCTACATTTAGAAGTAGAACATATAGTCCCAAACCACCCCTCATGGTTGCACACACACGCACATGCACACACTGATTTCTTAAATCACAGCACAGTATTATAATGAGACAGCTTATCATGATGCCATGTGAGTACTATAGCATAAAACTGCCATCTTATATTCTTTCAATAAACATATTTTGAGAACTTTTACTAAATCTCAGGTCTTGTGTTAGGCACTTATAACCTCCCAAAGAGACAGAAGAAGGAGGTCAGTTAGGAGTTATTTTTCATACAATACAAATACCTTTCATTTAAGGGTCACAAAATAATTTACAATTTCTAACAGTGAGTTTTAGCATTTCATCAATAAGTATAATGAAGTAATAGCCTAGGAAAATCTAACTTCCTGGCTGGAAGCCTATGACAATGTAAACAAAGATATTATAACTATAATATTATATATAACATATTATAGCAAATAATTATACATTTGCATGAAGACCTTCCTACCACTATGGCCTGATATTCACCATTATCACTGATGCATAACAACCTGAGTTTACTAACAAGCAAGTTCTGGAGGACAAGCATCCTGGACATGAAGGAGAGATGCAGTGAAACAGATTGAATACCTCTTCAGGAGCTTAAAATGCAGCACACAGGGCCTATGGCATTCTGCTTTCCACGTCTGTATCAGGAGCACCATGGATGGCAGAAAGATCACAAGTTTGCTCATCTACTAAGTAGGGATATCTCCATGTAAGTCACAGAATTGACATCAAGATTGAATTGCATAGATCATGCCATATCATATATTCAAGGAATATAGATATTTTGCTAGACAATTTGGAGTCTGAGAACCTTGCAGCCATTTACACACTGATTCAAAAATTTTTCAGAATACCAGATGATAAATTGCACTGGTTAGTTATCCTGGCCCAAGGAATGGAGCAATGATGCTGATGACCCACCTGGATAATAAACTGACTACATTTGGGCTTGACACACACTGTGCGCTTTTCCTCCTTTCCAATTATTTCCACCTTACTAATTCTTTCTTTCTGTCTTAAAATAATGTTAACACATTTATGTTGAAAACATCAAGTAAGAGAAGCAACTGGTCCAAAAATATGCTATATTGAAAAGATAAGTGAGCGCAGAACTTAAAACAAGGTTACAGATATCCAGCAGTGAGAGATGTGGATGTCCATAATTGCAATCTGGTCTCATCAGGATTGCAGAGATAAAAAGGGCCATTTTCATGCACTGATTTTTGCAAGTTGAAAATCTATTTCCATTTAGTTGGCTAGGAAAAATAGGATGATTTTATAAACTTAAAATGTAAGACACAAAACTGGGATGGAAAGCAGAGATATGAGTGGAAAAATTAATGGTGTTAAAGAAGGTCTTAATACTCACAGGACAGAAAGCCTATGCTCCTGTTTTGTAGGCCAGCAAAACAGACATCTCTGAAGGACTGATGAGCAGGGCTTAGAGGAACACACTTGAATGCTCAAAGCATAATCCTTCTGGATTTGTAAAGGGGAAAGCCAGATCAAAGAAAACATGTAACATCACTGCTGGAAAAAAAATTAGGAAAAGTATCTGGGAGTATCTGCTATGAAAGAAAAATCTAAAACAGACAATATTTTCTTCTCTCTGCCACAGGACAGGAAGAGGTATTCCTGGGCATGAAGGGACCCCACCTCTGACCCTGAACCTAATGGAACCCCATGCTTTTAAGCACTTTTCTTGAAATTTCCTATGTCCCCCTTTGGCAGTAGAGACCAGCTACAGCTGGCAATGCTCTCTGGTCAGTGCACCCCAAAGTCTTCCCCAGGACCTGTACTGTTCAAGTTCCCATCCTTCCTCAGAGGACTCTCCAGGCCTACTCCACACAGAGGGTTGATAACATATCCCAGAAACTATGGGCTCATGTTCATGGAGTTTTTCCACAGCATGGTGGCCAGGCCTGTTTTCAGGAGGAAGACTGGTGAGGAAACTGCTCCCCTGGCTGGCATATTAACCATGGAACCCCATGACTGGCCACCACAAAGCTGCTCATATGCCCATTTCAAGGGACTCAAATTATTATATGGAAAAAAAAATATTTGCTCAGGGGCACAATCCCTGAGGAAGGCCTTGGAGGTATGGAAAAGCACACTGGATCTAAAGTCAGCATGCTAGAGCAGAAAGAAGTGCAAACATTTTCTTGGAGAAAAAGAGAAAAAAAAAATCTTGCATATACATGATTGCTTTATTTTTTGTTTTGATCTCTCATTAAAACCTTATTTATATGTATATATTTGGATTCCAGGGACATGATATCTATTAAATTATGTGTGTGTGTGTGTGTGTGTGTGTGTGTGTGTGTGTGTGTGTGTGTATGTGTGTGTGTATGTTACTGTGGATTGAACCCAGGGCATTCAATTTCTGAGCTATACACCCTTAGTCCTATTTTATTTTTTTATTTTGAAACAGGTTCTTACTAAGTTGTGGAGGGCCTCACTAAGCCTGGACTTAAACTGTAGATCCTCCTGTCTTGGCCTCCTAAGTACTGAGATTAGGAATATGTGCCACCATGCCTAGCTAAATTGTCATTTCTTAAAATATTTCACCAACCATCCATTTCCCAGAAACAAGGTATTTTGAGTGAGTAGGGGAGATTGAGAAACTCTGGCTTTAAACTAAAGTTAAATGGGGCTTCTGTTGTTGTAGAACTTCTCAGAGCCTTGAAATGACTAAGCTCCCTTTTTCATAGCATCTAATGTGCACCACCACACCCGGCTGAGCCTTTTGGTCTGATAACTGGGCATTTCCTTGTGAGCAGGTAAAGACATTTCCCAGAGAAAATTCTATACTATAGTTAAGGTTTGGGCCATTAGAGGGCTCTGTCGGCCTGAAGGAGTTCTCTTTTCAATCCCAGGACACACTCAGGAGGGAATAACTGCTGTGAGGATGCTTGGTGGAGGAGAAACACAAATCCATCAGAGATTAGGTGTATTTCAACCATCATATTCAGAGCATGTAGGCAGGATTAACACAAATGCTTTTCTTTACCATTAAGTGCATGATAAAAATAGCAAACTGGGGACATAAACTTATCTTCTAAATGTAGGATAACTCAGAAAAAAATTAACATTAAAATAAAATTTAAATGGGTCCTTTTATTTTAATGTATCAGGCATACATTAGCATCCCTTTTCAGATACCTCTCAGTTTTCTAGTTTTCAAATTTCCTTGCAGTTAGCATCTCATTTTCTTCAAGCACTGCTATTTATTCTCTTTTATCCATTCATCTGTGTACTGCTGGACATATTATTATCCAGATGATACAATCCATTCACATATAAGATATTGCTTGATAGACAATCTGATTAAAATACCAGCATCTATATACACACATATTATGAGCATGCGCGCGCGCGCACACACACACACACACACACACACACACACACACACACCCAACAGTCCTAAATAAGGAACATTTTCAAGTCACACTATTTTTAAACGAGGCAGTTATAAATGGTCAAATCCATCATACACTTGGTTCAGCTGGATATTTCCCTGGAAGAAACGTGTTAATTCACTGTGGTGCTTTGTTAATGGTCACAGATTTGTACAACATGAAATCCTGACAGCTTAAGAGAGTGACTCCCACAGTGGGGGCCCAAGAACAGGAGCCTCAGCACCACCTGGGAGCTTGTTAGAGATGTAAATTCCTGACCCCACCCCAGACCTGCTGAATAGAATCAGGAACTCTGCTGAACTAACATGAAATGGTCATTACAGCTGCAGAGGAACAAGCAACTAAGGCAACTGTTAAGACACTTCAGGAAGTGGCAGCATCTGGATATTTTTTTAGTAAAGCTAGATTATCTCACTCCATAATGCAGAAAGTAAACTGAATCCTGCTTCCCTCTTCACATCTTGACGTGAGGTGTGTAGCCGGTTAGTTAACAGAAACATTTCATGTTATACTCTGTGGTTCAACTGCTGGAGTCCAGTTGCTTCTCAGATTCAGAAAAGTGACAAACACCCTCTCTGCCCCCTCCCCAGATGAAAACAACATAAATGAAGCAGAACACCCTCCCCCCCCCACACACACACCCAAATGCACCTCCAAAATGTCTCTGGTGGTTAGTTCTAATTCAACAGGATGTGACACACAGCCAGTAAGTTATGAGAGGTGCTGGTGGAGAGAGTGCCCCAAACACTGATAAAGCCCAGGTGGGTGGGTTTACCAGTGAATTGTGTGCTGGCAGGAGCCACAGCTGGAGAATGAATGCTTCCATTTTGAAAGATGCTACCTCTCCCTTCCCCCAACTCTTAACTTTTCTCATCCCTCTTGTACAACAATACCAGCAAAAGTTAATCCTCCTAGAAGTACTTAGAAGCCTCTCTGGGCATTTGTAATTTTCAAAAGTGCTTTAAGTCTTTTCCTCCCACCATGAAAAGTCCTTATCTAGGAGCCGGCAAACATCAAATGAAAAACATTTAAAAAGAAAGAACACTTCTGAACCTCATCTTTACTTCAGAACTAGTCTGCGTGTCATGTCCGGGCCACTTGTCACCTCCTTCCCTAAATGGAGATGTCCTCATCTAAGTACACAGGCTTCCAGAGGTCCAAAGTCTCTACTTGTGATGGAACTGAGAGGATGCTCTTGGAAGGTCCAGGTAAAAACAACTGAATAAGGGCATTATCACCCCAAAATGTTCTCAGTGTGAAAATTCATGTAGCAAAGAGAATAGCAGCAAAGACAAGGAAACAGAACAATTTAAAAATCAAAACTGCTAAAGTTTGGTGTCAGTACAACTGGTTGGTGCAGGGTGAGATCTAGAATAGGCATCCTGGTGGCATCTGTGTGTCCACTGACATACAATTTGCCCATGCATTGATAAACATAAACATACAATTCCCCCCACTCAAGAAAGCTGCTAAAACTCATTTCAAACTCCAGTTAGCTAATAAAATTTAGCATCCTGTAAAACGATAGAAGGAAGTTCAAAGCACCAGATTTATTGATAAATGTCCTAAAAAAGGATAAGGAGTCATGATTTGCCACAGCATTACTCCTGAGGTTTGATATTTCTGAGATTCTTACTATCAATTCACCTCTGCTATTATTAATGGAATGAGATTGTACCTGGGATATTAAATGCAGTCCTGTCCTTGATATGTTCAGTAATTATAGTATTGTGTTAGCATCTCTTACAAAATGGAAGTACTGTTTCTGACCCGGAGAGTAAATGGCATTGGCCTGACTTTTCTGGCGACTCGCACTCTTAAAACAAAGAGCTGGTTTCAGTGGCATTAGGAGCAGTTCTGGAAGTCAGGACCATTCTCAAGTCCACGAGACAACCCCGTGCGTGTGGAGACAGGCCTGAGGTAGTTGCAGGTAGGACATGTGCACTCAGGTGTCTTTCAAAGCAGTAGGAACCCTGAAAGTCCCATTTGCTCATTGCTCAATCATATAAATGATACAACTCTGCTGAAGGGCTGAAGACTTTAAATTAGTCACTTTTTAAATTTTATTTCCTATTTCCCATTTGGATTCAATATAAAAGAAATAAAGGAAGACACAAATATAAATTAATACATACACAGATGTTCTTGAAGTACTGGTGAAGTTACTGAGTAATTAGTAACAACCTGCAGCCAACAATCAGGGGTTGGCATATTCAATTGGTAGAATAGAATACTAGGGTTAAATATGTTTTTGCAATTATAATATTACAACATGAAATAACAACACAATCTAAATTTTAAGGTAAAAAATAATATATATATATATATATTTAGTGTATATATATATATTTATATACATATATATATATATGTATATATATATATTTAGTGGGGGAAAAAAAGGTTGAAAGAAAATATACCTAAATTCATCAGTGGCTATATCACATGGTACGACTTAAGCAATTATTAAAATTCTTTATGTAAATATTTCCAATTTTCTATGGTAAGTATACTAGTCTAAGTAAAAAATAAGAATATTCAAATAGTGTACATCTCCAATTTCAGAATGCTTTAGAAATGCAAAGTAACTAAAACACATCTGAGTGACAATTAACATTATATTGTTGGCTCTAAAGCCTGCTAATTCCTCTAGCACTCACCCCTGAGAGTCCTGCTACCTTGGTGCTCTCGTGGGTAGACAGCTCTGGTCCAGACACTCACCTGGGAAGGTGTTGTCACATTGATTTCTGGAACAAAGTTGTCCTCAAAGAAGTTGATGATGTTCTCCTGCTGCAGCTCCTTTGTTGGGGTGACTTTAGGCAGAGGTGGGACAGGAGGCCCTTTCCTTGTCTAGGAAGCATTAAGTATAAACATTAAAGCAGCCAAAGATTATGGGCCAGATAGACATAAATGTCACATGAACAGGGACAGATGGATGAATTGATCTCTGATTGAATTTTGGATCTGGGTATAGACATAATCCTACTTCATTCAGGTAAAGAATGCTGCCCACTCTCTCCCTCAGCACTCATCAGCAACGGTCTAAGAGGAAAAGCTCAGAGAGAGCCCATAGATCCCAACACAAACAGTAAACACAGGGCTGCAGCGCCTTTCAGGTCAAATTAAGAGAATACTTTCTCTGAACTAAACTGAAAATGACTTCCCATTTCCATAATAAATTAGAATTTCAAAACTAAAATCAAGCAAGCCTTTCATTTGAATCAGTGAGACCAACTGTAGGCAGCTTCCATTTCACTTTTCACTCCAGGATTTTGAAACATGAACTTTAGAGAGCTACATGCTACACATATCTTCTTACAGTTTTCCTTGAAACAGAGCCCTTTTGAAATTAAAAGCTCCAAATTGTTTTAGCTCCTGACTTCCTCATACTGAAAATGGAGGCTGAGGAGAGGTCCTGGCTCTGAAGGCACCACACACCAGAGAAACAGACTGTGCCACGTTTTAACACAGTCTTGCTAAATCCACATATGCGTATTTCCATCCTTCTGTCCTACTATGTCTCTTCTCCTCTTATAAAATCTTTCCAAACTGGGCATGGTGGCACATGCCTGTAATCTCAGTACTTGGGAGGCTGAGACAGGAGGATCGCAGGTTCAAAGCCAGCCACAGCAACTTAGACTCTTTTTCCAAACTAAATAGTTAATAATAATAATAATAATAATAATAATAATAATAATAAAATAGGACTGAGGGTATAGCTCAAAGGTAGACTGCCTCTAAGGTCAAGCCCCAGCACTAGAAAAACAAACAAACAAACAAAAACAAAGCTTCCAAGCCCCTGAGCTCCAGATATGTTGGTTTGAGAAAGAAATAGGTCTCTAGTCTCTTTTCCCAAAGCCAGCTTTGAATAAAATCTGTTCTCTCTCTCCAGCCTGCCATCCAAGCTTTGGAGGAGCACAAGGAGCAGTAAAGTCTCTCCTTCCCTATATTATCTACAGTTTCTATCATTTTCACGAATGCTGGAACTTCAAATTCTCCCATAAGCATTTTATTTTCACCCAAGTAGGGAAAACAAGAATGGTGATATTCTTCTTTAGTTACCTTTGCCTGGCCCTTACTGATCTTTTCAATCAACAGTTCTAGTTTTATTAAGTGGCTACTAGCTTGCAATATACTGTGGACAATACAGAAGAATATGAAGCAATACATAAACATAACTGCTTTTCTTGGCAGTATTTGCCCCAAGGATAACTTAAGTCCCTAAAAAGAGGGGTAATGGAGAAGGTAGGATTAAATGGAATTTTGAAAGATTCCTTTTGTGTGTGTGTGTGATGCTATGCCTCCTGCCTGCTGGGTAAGCGGTCCACCCACATTCTCAGCCCTTGAAAGAGAAGATTCTGAGAGCAAGAGATGGCAGAGGAGAAGCACATGCTAGCCTGAGGAAGCTGAGAATGTGGTACGAAGTCTCAAGAGAGATTCAAACACAGCCAAGTTAAGGGAAAGGGAGAGATCTCCTAGTGTCCGTCAAAATGCCTACTGCCTCACAGCTCAGTTTCTCCAACTGGAAACTTTCCTTCAAGCCCTAGCACCATGGGATGATGCCAGACAGGGTCACCTCACCTGAATGCTAGCCCCCGATGTGTGATCTCCTACCTGTGAAGGCGACCTGGGCCGTGCTGGGGCAGGAGACGCAGGGGCTAGCGTGTGATTGGGACTGGCGGTCGGGCTCGGCAGGGGCGAAGCCTCCTCAGGTGGGGATGGCGTCTTTGCAATGCGGAGCGGACCGGAATCACTGGATGAACACAGGGGGTTAAGCAAGGGGTCTGCTGAGAGACAGGACTCCTTTGATGAGGGCTTCTGCTTCCCAGGGAAATCCTGAACCTTACAGGCAGTGCCTGTTACCCTACCCTCCATTTCCAGGTTAATTCTGGCTATTAGCTACAGGATGGGGATGCTGATAACTGGTACCAAGTACTGTCCACCATTAGCCAGACCCATCCATAAATTAGCTCTAATCTTCCTAGCAACCACACATTATTATGTAAGGAAAGGAGGTGCATGGAGTTTTGTTTTGTTTTGTTTTTTTTTAATTAAAAAACATACTAAACTTACTCAGTTTTACTAAACTTACTCAGCAATTTAGTGAATCTGAATTCAGGTCTTAGTAATGCAAATCTTTTGTTCTTTCCACTCTGCTAAAGAATCTTCCAAACATCAGCAGTTAATTTAAACAGTTTCCCTTCTGATCTACCAGAGAATCTTGGCATGTCATAATGACAGAAAAACCTTCTCTGAAAATTATAAATTTTATATTCAAAAGCAGCTAAGGAGAGTACTAATAAATCTTTTGTAGGAGTGTGCTTTCTGGTAATATTTGGAAATAAATTAACTAATTATTTCTTTCTATGCCTTATAAAACAATGACTCAACACAGACGCTCTGAAATGTACAAACAAATCATGTGACAGATGAGATTCAGCAGTGTTTACTGAGAACCCACCAGTTTCCCAGTACCAGGCCAGATGCTTGGGGACAGGTAAACGCAATGACTAAGATGGCACTTGGGACACATCCATCTCTCTAAGAATTTCTAAAGCCTACAGCTAGAAGGAACAGAATCTGCACCTAAAATGAAAGAGCCGGAACACAGCAGCCTGGCTACATGTTCAAGGGCTTTGGGAACTGGGAGTAGAGACACCACATGATTGGGGCCCTGTGCCAGCAATCATGGCCTCTGACAAGAAACAGAACCCCAGTCTATGCTCCACAGAGACTCCACAGCACTCACTCACCACCTCGTTCTGTAGAGGAAGGTTGGAAAAAATGAAGAGAAAGGAAAAATGAAAGAGAGAAGTTAAGTGGCCGTGACCCCCACTTTCTTCTCGCTTTGCTTCAGCAATGCTGAAACTTTCAGATGCATTTGTCCCCTTTTACTTCCACATAAGGGAACAATTCTTAATTTTTAACATACTTCATTTAAAAACATCCAAAAGTCATTTTGGTATTCCTATTCTAATTCTTCCTTTCTTCCTAACCCAATATTGAAATAACCACATTTAAACATCGACTCTGCCCCCTTTCATGTGTTCTTTTGAGCAATCTTAGTTCCTTTAGTGAGAGAAACTATACTTATTGCCCACTTAGGATAGCAGCCCTAGCAAGAACTACATGTATGGCAAGTTCAAAGAGCAGGGAATGAGAAAACCAACAATCTCCTGAGGGATGCAGACACTGACATATGTAGATCCTGTTGTATGACAAGTTCATGGGTATGAGTGTTTGCAGTGATTGATATTAAAATTGCCAATATAGAATATCAATACTGCATTTTACCTTAGAATCTATTTAGTTTAATAGCATCATATTTTTTGTATTGATTAAAAAGAATGAGATCTTCAACCAGAGAGGTTATTGGACTTACTCAAGAAAAGAAAAGCAAGTTAATTGCAGTCATAAAATTGACAGCTGAGATTTTCTGACTTCCAGCCCAAGGCTTGCTAACCTGCAATCTCTGAGCACACAATACCTGAGAAAAATTGAAGAAAATGGATTCCAAGATCACAGGAGAAAATTGGTGTAAACTCTGGCAAGGTAGACCGTTCACCTGTGGGTCACTGGGACTTTGGTGTGTTTGGCATACTCACAACAGCTACGTGCAATGAAACAATAACAAAGCAGTGTTTGCCAGCTTAATAACCACAGAGTAAGATAGGGGAAGGTATCACCTACTTCTTCCTTCCTTTCCCAAAATGAATTCATCATAGATGCCAGCACCAATGATAAAAATCAGTAAAGTGTCAAGGTTTTGGGAATTCCTTTCTTTTCCAGAGAAAGCAAATAAACAGGCAAGTAGAAATTATAAATTGCAATTTCACACTATTTCCCTCAGGCCCCACATAAGGCAAAGAGAGGCAGCTGGTAAAATCTACTGCCAACGAGAACCCTGATGGGGTAACTAAAGGCTAGAAGTATATGTAAAAAAGCACAGAATTAAGGTTGGTGTCAGCCTCTAGATAGAAAACCTCCTTCTGTACTTTTATAGGATAATAAAATAAAATAAAGTAGTTGTTATGGTTTGGATTTAGAATGTTCCCAAGACCTCATGGAGACAAGGCAGCCACGTTGGAAGTGGGGCTTGTTTGCTGAGGAGGAATGGGGGTGTGCCCTTGGGGACTGTGCTTATGTCCATGGCCTCCTTCCCGTGCTAGCTCTCTCTTGCTCCCAGCCTCTGGGGTGTGAGAGCAGGGTCCTTGGGCATTCTCTCTCTCTCTCTCTCTCTCTCTCTCTCTCTCTCTCTCTCTCTCTCTCTTTCTCTCTCTCTCTCTCTGCTCCCTGTGTTATACCCTGAGCTTTGCAGACTTCACCTGGCCTAACATGGACTGAACTCCTGAAATTTCCAAACTATGAGCAAATAAATCTCGTTCCTCTAAGTCATGATGGCCAGGTGTTTTGTATTACAGATATGAGACTGCTGACTGAAACAGAAGTTTATGCTGGTCCAGAGACTGCAGAAATTTCAACATGTAACATTTCCAATTTCGAAGGTAAGCCCATCAGCCTACCTGGGAGCTCCTTGGATGGTGAAGGCCTTGTCTGCATGCTGGTCACCCAGTTTCGTCATCACTTCATACAGTTTGTGGCAAAGCTGAAGGGATAGAGGCCACTTGTCTATTAGCTGTAAGTCATCCTGGGGCCAATCTAGGCTATCTTCCCCAAGACAGAAAGTATTCATTGAGAAACTAAAACCCTTATGAGGATTAGAGTGACCTCAGGGTCACTGAAATTCTGCACATGGTCCAAATTTAATGCCCACATCAAAACAGAAATAATCTAAACATCGATAAACTTTAAAAACATCAAAGCATATTTATTCACCAAAGTACACAGCAGAAAAATGAAAACTTATTTTTTTACATTGATTCTACCAGAATAGTCACATAACTACTCTTAGGTCAACTACCCTGTTGAATTAAGAAAACATCAATCAACAATAGACCTACTGATTGTCTAAATATTTATAGACCCATTTTTCTTTTTTTAATAAGATTTATTTTATTTTTTAATTTTTATATAATAATTGGTGCATTGTAATCATACATCTTTGTTAGGTACAAGCTGATAAAGGCATATATGCACACATTTCTCATTTAACCCCTTTCCCAATCCCCACCCCACTCCCTGGCCCTCCCTCCTTCTCAAGTTCAGATTAGTGATTGACCTTGATATATTTGTGAAAGTACATCATGTGAATTAGGGTGTTTATAAACCCATTTTTCATCAGCCTAAGTATCACTTGACCTTACAACTCTATAAGCCATGAGGCTATGATAAATCCTTCAAAAGAAATAAAGAACTACGTGATCACTACAAAAAACCTGCAAATATTACTGAGAGTAATAATACACTACTACAAGAAGCATTTAAAAGGGTGTGAATTCTTTGAATAATGCTATGCCATTTAACTAGCTCCAAAAATAAACCCTTCTTTACTTTATATTCCCCTTGTAAAAAAAAATCATCATCATTACTCACCACTGCAATTTCCTTATGAAACTTGGCTTCAAGGCTGGAGACATTTTTGAAAGTATTAACATAAAATCCAACTCGTCTACCATGTGGAAAGATATTCAGAGAAAAGAGAGGGAGAGGCCAGTTAGCAAAATCAAATTTTTAGTGGAAATGAAACAAATTAAAGCTAGGCTTTTTTATTGTGAATAACATCAGATTAAATAAAATATTTAACCCCAAAATGCCCAACATTTCCTCATCTATTAATGAAAAGATGAACAGAAACATGTTTTTTTGGAGGGAACATAATGAGCATGTACTGCTTTCACACTTATACTGAAAGAGAAAGGAGCAAATTACAAAACCACATGTAATGTTGTTACCACAAAAAGCCTTTATACACTGGAATGTAAAGAATGAATGGATATGGGCTAAAGGAACAAAGGGCTGAAAGAACCAAGAGAAGAGGCGAGTAAGATTAGGCCCTGTATTAGCTGCCCAAAGAGGATGGTTCAGATTTATACAGAAGGTGGAAGAGACAGGAGAAGGTGTGTCATTGAAGTTTATTAGCAGGTGCAGTTTTATTTTTATTTTATTTTATTTTATTTTATTTTATTTTATTTTATTTTATTTTTTTGCGGTACTGGGGATTGAACTCAGGGGCATTCTACCTCCGAGCTACACCCCCAGCCTATTTTTTTTTTATTCTTTATTTTTGAAACCAGGTCTCAGTAAGTTGCGGAGTGCCTCACTAGGTAGCTGAGGCTGGCCGCGAACCCGGATCCTCCGGTCTCAGCCTCCCGAATGCTGGGATTACAAGCGTGCGCCACCACGCCCGGCATTTTTATTATTTTTCATTGTAATAAACAAAGTCCTGGTGCACATCTATGATTACACTTTGTGCACAGCTTTATCATTTCCTTAGAATAGATTTCTTGCATGTAGATGTTGGTGAATGGAATGGAGAAAAGAAGTTTGATGTTCACTGTCAAACTGTTCCCACCAGGCTGGGCCATTTATATTCATTCAACTTTGAATAGCTTTATAATATAACCTTTGTAAATTAATCAAATATTAGCATCTCACCAAGCTTTTTTTTATGTATGTGTAGTGTGTGTGTGTGTGTGTGTGTGTGTATGTGTGGGTGTGTGTGTGTGTGACAGGGATTGAACCAAGAGCCATTCTATCTCAGAGCTGCATCTCTAGCCCTGGTTTTTAAATTTTATTTTGAAACAGGGTCTTGCTAGGTTAATGAAAGCCTCACTACTTGCTGTCCTTGAACCGGCAATCCTCTTGTCTCAGCCTCCAAGTTACGATGCGCAGCTTCACCAGGTTTTAAGTTTATATTCCTTTAATTAAAGTTAAAACTATATATTCATTTATTTACTGCCCATTTGTATTTCTTTTGTGAATCATCTATTCATATTTTTGCTTATTAATTATTGATTTATAAGGGCATTTTAATTAAACATATTGAAATTTGGATATATTCAGCAAAAAAAAAAAGAATCCCCATTTTTCAATGTTTAAATTTTGCTTTCTGATCAGCTTATATTAAGTGGCTACATCAATTCTTACTTAGAGAAATAACTGGTACAGTACCAGAAATACTTTATTTAGAATAACTAAGCAACATTTACATTTATCTAATATTTATATGATTTCTTTGTAGAATTTAGAAATTAACTAATATGTATTTAGGGAAAAAAGTATTAAATATTTTTGAAGTAATTTATAGAGATTTTCCTCAAATTATGAAGTCAGGGATTCTTTCCAATGGGGACTGCCTTTGAATAGGTCCCTACTACAGTTCCAACAACTAATAATACAGCACCTGGCGCATAGCAGGCATGTAGCAAATATTCCATAAATGAATGAATGAAAGAACAGCCAATGAATAACAGAATTGGCAATTTTTCCATCAGAAGGGCATATCCTGCTAAACCCCTGGTCTGTAAAAGACTAGTGTCTCCAGGAGGGAAATATCTATAAAAAAAGAGTATCTGGCTCTGGATTTTGATATTATCTGCTTGGAAGGCTCATTCCATAGGTTCCTCATATCCAAGGGACTCTGGAGACCTTACCACTTCCCCAAGGGACTTCTCTATGGCATCTCCAGCCCCTTCTGGTTACTCATCAAATTCAACTTAATTTTTAAGGCATTCCCTCATTTGCGGAAACCGTGGGAAGAACTGACAGCTGAGCTTATCATGGCCACAGTGTGCAGGCTGGAACACTTTCCCCTCCAATGCCCAAGGAGGAACCCACCTCCACTGAAGGGGGTATCCCTGTTTCCCGGGTCTCCCCACCCCTGCAGGGGAGGAAACATCCTCTTCCATCCCACTTACCATGCAGATGGAATGGGAGAAAGAACAGTTTTCCCCTCTCCTCAACTCAGCTCATTACACTCCTCCTGCTGAGATTTATGGGATATATATTCAGCCTCTTCCCAGCATATCTATCCACCTCCCAGACATCCCCCATCCCATTCACCATGTCTCACAGTTTCCTGCTTTCTCCTTCACCCAGTCCTAACACTAACACAGCAGATATCAACATGTGGCCACCCAACCAAAAAGCAATGTCCTGTGACCACAACATGCTAGTTATCTACATGCAGCTTTGACCACTGCACATCCTGGCTCTTCCCATCATTCCCAACTACTCCACCTCTGAAATGGCCCAGTCCAATGGCACACTCAACTAACCTAATTTCCTAGGCCACAACATCCCTCATTCCTTCTTTGCCATCCACCTGTTGATTTTTCTTTTAACCACTGAAATTGCTACCCCCTTTCTTCCAGGCTACTTACTGCCTTCCTTGTTCAAGCTCTGCTCCTGCTTATCAAGCCTGTGACAAAGCCCTCAAGACTCTCAGGCTGGTCCTATCAATACCCTCACTCCTTATCTTTATCTCCTACTGGCCCCAAATTTATTCAGTTTCAAATCACCCCACCTTTGCCACTGCCATCTCAAAATGACAGGAGCTATTTTTAAAAGGCTTGCCCCACACTGTCATCTCTACATTTGTCACCACTCTTCCTTATGCCCCAAAACAGTCAAGATTCATTGTCCCTGCTTCCTCATCCCACTCCCCAGACCCAGGCTTCAATGCCTGGAACACAGCTTCAGATCACACTATCTACAGAAACATCTCTAGAAGTTCACCAAAGGTGATGTTTATTTCTTCCTCATTTTCTCAATCTCTCCACTATAAGTGAAACTCCTGGCACACTCTCATTTTTAAGACTCTCTATATTCTTAATTTTTTTTGCAATAGCATTCTTCCAGGGTTCCTGGTACTTCTCTGATTATTTCTTCTTGTGTTTTTCTGCAGGCTCCTCTTCTGCACATTGCCTGACCACTGGTACTCTGTCTCCACCCTCACCTTGCCCTGTCATCTATTTCACTATCTGACCAAACCTCAATGCATAATTACCAGCCTTCTTTTTGAGCTCCAGACTTAGTTCAATAATTTTATCTTTTAAGATTTCCTAATAATTCTTCAAATTCAGTATATATAATATGAAACTCAGTATTTTTCCAAAACTTCCTTTCCTACATATGCTGTCTATGCCTTTGAGAGGAGCCTTCCCTAACTACCCAAACTACATGAGTTATCCATCCTATGCACTTTCTATTAAGTTAACTTATTTTATTTTTTGCATTGAATTGTTTGAGACTTTATTTTCTTGATAACTGCTTTTCCTTACTCTTCAGTGTTAGCTCCAAGAAAACAAAAACTCCCAAGACAGGATATTTGGTATTTTAAAGAGCGCTTGGCCTGTAGTGGGCAGTCAATAAGTATTGATGAATAAATGATAAATGAATCTGAACCCTGCCTCTCTCCTGCTTGCTCACCTACGCCCTTCCTGGACACTCTCACTCTGAATTCATGCTACATTGAACTAACTGAGTTCCACAAATCCACAGAGATGCTCTGGCACCCACCCCTTTATTCATCCTCTTCCTCAGCCTAGGGCATCCTTTTAGCCAAAGGCTGGCTTTATTCATTTTATAAGCTTTAGCTCAACATTCCCTTTGGAGTCTTTCCTTCTTTCAGATACCTATCTTTTATCTCTTATGAATTATAAACTCCTCTTAAAACCTACAAACCTACCTTTGTATTTTCTTTTTTGAAATTACACCTACATCCCCTTCTACGTCACAGTTCATTTCTTGTTTCCTTTATACATTAAAAAAATTTGAAACAATTTTCTATATATGGCAGTAATTAAGGAATAAAGGAATAAAAAAACCCATAAGATTTATTGAGTGCAATTATTCAAATGGTAGACATAAAGCCTCCCTTATCAGTACTTATGTTAATGGTAGATGGACTGGCACACCAATCAAAAGGTAGATATTGGGGAAATGAATAACGCACACACACACTCCAACTTAATATTATCCACAGGAAACATATTTTAGATTCAAAGATATAAACTGGCTGAAAGTAAAAGAATGGAAGAAAGATATACCATGGAAACAGTAACCAAAAGAAAGTGGCTGGAGTAAAATCAATCAAAAATAGATAAAATGTATTTTACTAGAGACAAAGAAAGATATTTTATAAATAGTCAAATCCATATATATATATATATATATATATATATATATATATATATATATATATCTGACAAGAGAGCCCCAAAATGCATGAAGCAAAAGTAGATAGAATTGAAGAGAGAAATAGGCCAAATAATAGTTGGAGCTATAAATGCCTCAGTTTCAGTAATGAATGAGAGCAAGGCAGAAGATAAATAAGGAAACACAAGACTCAGACATCACTATTGTCCACCTGGCTTAACAGACAGATAGAGCATTCCACACAACATTCCGAATGGTGCGCAACAGTTTGACACAGGATTTCATGCAGCCATCACTGGATACACGTTCACCACTGTGTGTCCAGTGCTGTGCCTTTCCCCACAGGAGCCACAGAAGATTCAGAGTGCTGACTTCCATTTCAAGGTTGAGCAGTATGCAAAGAAAAGAACTTATGTACTTATGAAATAACTGGGAAAATAATATCTGCATGCGATCTCATTTTAGATAAAGAAAGGCCATAGAGACAGACACCAAGATTTGTGTGGGGGGGAAACACAGGATTGTTTTTAAATGCCAGCTTTAGGATGTATAAGCTTTACAATCTTGGGCAAGATATTCAAACAATATGATCCTTAGTTTTTTCATCTGTAAAATGGAGGTATCTTCAACTGTGATAATTAGAAGCTATGTATGCGAAATACATAAAATGATACTTGACAAATAGAAAGTATTCAAAATCTTTCTTTCTCTTATACACAACACACACACACACACAGACGCACACACACACACACACTACGCATAGTTATTATTGTTAATTAACATAGATTGACCTAAGGAGGACAGAGTTCTGAGTACCAGAATAATGCAGTACATTAGTTTAAAAAACATTGAGAAGTTCATATTGTATATGACCAGAAAAGAGGAAAAGTTTCTTTTCAATATTATTGCTCAGATAATCCTTTTGTTTTTAAATTCCTACAAAGCCTTTCATGTTGTAAAACATTCTAACAATTACTTTATATTGAATAATTAACTACTATTTGGAAAGGGAGCATAAACCTAAAATATCAGCCATGCTAATTTGGAATGCCTATAGAGATTATTTAAAAAAATAATAATTCACATACCTAATACATACTGATAAAACATATTTATTATTGTCAATTTTGGCAATTTTCTAAGGGCATTAACTCATAATTCTCAATTGGTGATTAACAAGGGTTATTGCTTCATAACTGAAGTATTGAACCTTATGGTACCCAAACCCTTTTAAAAGTCAGTTTAAAATGCGAAAGAATAAGCAATTTCATTGGAGACTACAAAAATTCCTTTATAGAGGAAATAAAAAAAGTTGCATTATTATATGCCAATGACAACTTTTGTTGGATTAGATATTCCATTTAACAGAGGAAATATCCGTTAAAGATGATTGAGAGCTCTGGAGAATCACTGGATGATTCAATGAGCATCTACAGTGAAGATACTGATGCCAAAGATGATATAATAATTCTGGATGACCTTAGTCCATGAAGCATGAGTGCAAAAAAGTAATATTTCTTTAAAAAGTATCATTTTATATAATGACTTTAAATATATGTAACTAAATAAATTCAAAATATACAGATTTGTATCATCTGTATCCATAAAAGTTTTATTTATTCAGCCTGATCAAAATCCTCACTGGGAAGAGGAGCGCTTTTTGGGTACATGCTGTCCTAAGGAGGTTACAGAGCCGACAGGTGGAAATTCTGAAAGGTTGAAGAAAACAAAGAACAAGATACCACCATCATCTGCAAGAGGATGATGAAGGTTAGGGTGGTGGCAGTGAGGATAGAAAGACAGAGACTCATCCTGAAGGCCACAATGAAAAATGATGGATGGTTTGTTTCGTGTGTGTGTGTGTGTGTGTGTGTGTGTGTGTGTGTGTGTGTGTGTGATACCGTGATATTAAGGATTGAACCCAGGGGAATTCTGTCTCTTAACTATACCCAGCCCTACATTTTTATTTTTTATTTTGAAACAGGATCTTGCTAGGTTGCTGAGGTTGTCCTCGAAGCTGTGATCCTCCTGTCTCAGCCTTCTCAAGTACTGTGATTATAGGCATGTGCTACCAGGTAAGGGTGGACTGTTTCCTTTGATGACCATTTGTTTTCCCAGAGTTAACAATTCCAAAGCTTTGAGGCTGAGAAACCCAGGAATGAAGATACCAAAAAGAGAGGTGCAGATATCAAAAAATGAGTATATTAAGATGAGCAGTGAGATAATTTCATGTGCTAAACTTTGGGTAGTGGCTAGACCTCACTGTAGACATGTCGTAAAAGCTAAATTATACAGTGAACTAGGTAAACTTTAATCCAGACATTTCAGTAGTTTGAATGTTAACCCTGAGCATCTATTATCAGCAAAACACTCAGAACACTAGGCATGAACTCAGAAATGGACAAACTCTAGCCCAGACTCTTAGAATGCTCAGAGTTTGGGAGGCTAAGGAGAAGCACTAGAATTTGTACACAGGAAAATCTTAGGGGTGACCATAAATTTGGAAGTTAGAGGATTTGACTTAAAGCACCATGGCATGCCAATCCCAATTCCATTTACTGGGATGATATCGTGGAGGTGCTGGTGGAAACACAAGGCCTCACTTTATCCAATAACTTCTTGGTTCTACCAATGAGTAGGAAAAATTGAACCAACTATAGAAAATGTGCTTGGTGCCATGAGAAATGCAGACACCTGTAAATAAGAGTATTTAGGGCCAGGTATGGTGACACACACTTGTAATCCCAGTACTTGGGAGGCTGAGACAGGAGGATCACAGGTTCAAAGTCAGCCTCGGCAATTTAGTGAGGCTCTCAGCAACCTCGTGAGACCCTGTTTCATAATAAGAAATATAATCAGGCTGGGGGTGTAGCTTGGAGGTAGAATTACTCTGGTTCAATCCTTAGAACCAAAAAAGAAAAAAAAGAGTAGTGCCTGAAAGAGGAATGGAGTTTAGGTTAAAAGGTCAGGGCTGAAAAACAGGATTTAGCATCAAAGCTAGAAGTTGACACAAACTCATGGAATACAAGAAGTTTCCTCAATTGCTGAAAGGGTATTATTATAAATTTTAAGATTAAAGGCAGCTGTTAATATTAAGCCCAACTGTTTGATCTAATAGAGCATCTGATAATCACAAGTTGTTATTTAAATTTAAATTAATTAAAACAAAATAAATTAAATTTAAAATTCAGTCCATCAGTCATAGTCATACTGGCCATACTCCAAGGGCTCATTAGCCACATTGACTAAGTAACAACCATACTGGACAGTGCAGATGGAGAATACTTCTACTGGACAACACTGAGGCAGCACAGACAATAAAAACAAGATAAGAGGTATTCACTGTTCTTTTGAATTGCTAAAACAGACAGGTACAACGTGTACAAAAACGCTTTTACCTTGACCATAATGATGGTAACTCTTCTTGTAAGTCAACATTAAACTCTTCAAACACTTTCTGTGCTTTCTGAAATTCCTCTTCTGCCTAGGAAGGATATAAAACATGTGTTTACACTAAAAAAATAAAAAGGTCATTTTCTGTACACTGCAGCATCATTTAATATAAAATAGGAATTGCATTATGGCATCCTGGAAGGATTTGGTGAAGGAGAGTCATTTGGTTAAATTCCACACCATGTCTTATAAATTAAATGTAAAAAAATAAGACTGTTTGAGACAGGAACCTGTCTTAAAATGACAGGAAATTGTCTTATGATCAGGAAACTGATTGTAATGGTCACTCTTGCAGTTCTATAAAAACTAGTTAGCTGCCTGTCATGTAGATAGTTCTGCTATGGATACTGGCCATGGATATTCCCCTAGGAAAGTCCTAGTCTAGTCAGAAGAGTAAATAATGTAAATTGGAATTTCAAAATGGATTTACAACCCATTCTGGAGCTTTCTATGGGGAAGGTGGTGCAGAGAAAAGGTTCCACAGAAATAAGGTGCTATTTTAAGTGAATCCTGAAGAATCAGAAATTGTTTGCTGAAGAAGAGAGTGGACTAAGCATCACAATACATAAAGGTGGTCCTCAGGATTAATTCTAGCTTACTCATCATGTAAATCTGTCAGATTCCTTTACATCTCTGCATCTCAATGCCTATTTATGAAGGGAAGTGTTGATGGGGCATGGATCAGAGTACATGTCATCTATGAGGTCTCCTGCTCAGGAACTAATGTGTAGGTAGGGCAGGCTCTACTGTGTGTGTGTGTGTGTGTGTGTGTGTGTGTGTGTGTGTGTGTGTGTGTAAGAAGGAAAGGATGGGGGGAAAGACTTGAAAGCTGATAAGGATGGGCAAGTTAAGTTATAATTGAATTATGAAAGTCTTACATGCCATGCTAAGGAATATAGAATTTCTTCCTACAGGGTATGGGAACCATTAAAAGATATAAGCAGTAGAGAAACATATCTAGCTCTATAATGTAGAAAGATCATCCAGGCAGCTGTGTGTAGGCAGATAAGAGATGGGACTCAAAGAGGGAGGAGCAGGTAGGTGACATCCGTTAGCTGGCATCTGTATATTGCTGACATACTTGGAAAAGCTCCTGAAATGGTTTTCTAAAAGAAAATTAATGTTATGAAAACTTCACATATGTCTGTTCTCTCTGACAGTCACGAATTTCAAGCTTGGCTTCCAATCTGAATCTACATTTCAGCACGGATTATGAACCATACCACATAAGGAAGTGCAGGCACACTTTCTCTGATCTTGCATTGCATTACTGCAGAGGACCAGTTTACTTGGATCAAAAGGCTGGAGTCAGTCTTACCAATACTGATTGTGTGTGTGTGTGTGTGTGTGTGTGTGTGTGTGTGTTTTACTGGGGATTGAACTCAGGGACATTCTACCTCTGAGCTACACCTCCAGTACTCCCAGCCCTATTTTATTTTATATTTTGAAACAGAGTCTCACTAAGTTGCGAAAGCTCGCCTCAAACCTGTGATCCTCCTGTTTCAGCCTCCCAAGTACTGTGATTATAAACAGGCTCCCAGTGGAACTTCTCAATAACATGAAGCACTGTACTTTAATTAAAAAATAATGAAAACGGTGCCCACAGCACCATGGTTGGTTTAAATTCTATTCTAATTCCAATCTTCCTTTAAAAGGGAAACTTTTGCTAAAAGTAGAGATGCTACAGGTCATAAGATAAGGAAAATGGTGTTCATGGGATTAATCTCTACCTTAGAGATCCGACTCTCATCCTTCCTTTTGGCACTCTGTAGAGCTTCCAGGTGGTGGCGGGCACTGTCGTAGTCCACCAGCTTCCTGCTACGCTTGGCAATGCGATTCTGCCAACAGGAAAATACATGTGTTGAGAACGAGAAACAGTCATATAAAGTTTCCTTTGGATTGTCAAACACCAAAATGCTTCCCCTGCTCAGAGCCGTGGCGAACTTCGAGTAGAGATCAAAGTGAGGGGTATTTCATAGATAAAGAATCCCTAGACATCAGACTACAGCCTCCCACATTCTGTACAATAACTAGTAAGTAAATATTTCCCTTCTGATAGTAATTAGACCAACCATGAGAAGTTGAAGGTACAGGCTAGAGTCAAAGACCAAGGAAATTACAGAATTGTTTGAAGGTGTGGGCAAACCCATATTCTCCATTAGACACTACTCTAAATCTTAAAATGTTCCATTTTGAAGATAGTGGAAAACTACATTAGATTTGGTTTTATAATTCTAAGAACATACTAATAGAAGTTCTCTCAGTTAGATTTATTTCCTAGACATCCTCTTTCCTACAAGTATACCAGAATCTTGTATTTATTACAATCATCTAGGGTAATGCAGCACTTTGGAACAGCTGGTGTCCAGCACACAGGGAGGTTGTTCCAATGGACAAGCTCTTTCACCTCCACTGGGTGTCATGAGAAAGTTGGGGACAAGACACTGCCTTGGACAATGAGGTGATCTATGGCTGCTAAGGAATGATGATAAAGCCTTGCTCATTTTCATGGGCCATCTTCTCTTCCTATGCAAAAACTTTAAGCTTGAGGAAGGAACATCAAATTCTCCTGCCCACAGAGGCCAGGCCAAGACTCATTGTTTCTGGGGAAGAAGGAGAAGCAAAGTCAACCTGGCCTAGGGGGAGGGATGGAAAACCTTCTGGCTTTTAGAATACAGACAAGATAAGTGCTATGTGTAGAAGGACAGAAGGAAAAAATCTTGTCCCATAGGGGAGAAGCATAAAACCTTCTTGGGTCTAAGAAATGACTTCTATAATAAGCAGGGCTCTGCTCCACGTTGACAGGAAACTCCTGCTCAAGATTAACCATGAAAAGACTGAGAAAAGATAAAATAGAACAGCTCTATTCCTATCATAAGCCTAGCACTGATAAACAAGCAATAGCTGCCACCCACTGAAGGAAGGACAAGTATAAAATATAGGCATGTCAGGACAACTCAAATCTTTTTTTAATTTTTTTTATTAGTGCATTGTAATCATACATCTTTGTTAGATACAAGCTGGTAAAGGAATACATGCATACATGCACACATTTCTCATCTAACCCTTCCCCAATTCCCACCCCACTCCCTCGCCCTCCCTCCTTCTCAAGTTCAGTTTAGTGACTTTGATATATTTATGAAAGTACATCATGGGCATTAGGTTGTTCCCCCCATCACCTTCAGTTAAGTCACCTTCTTTGCTCATCTAAGGTTTCTCCTTCTTTGTCTAGAGTCCCTTTTATGACCCACTTTCTCCCTAGTTTCTGCATATTAGGGAGAACATATGATTTTTTACTTTTTGTGACTGACTAATCTCACTGTTTTCCAGTTCCATCCATTTCCCCGCAAACGACATGATTTTGTTCTTCCTTATGGCCGAGTAAAATTCCATTGTAAATCTAATAAGGAGAAGGAATACTGAGGAAAATCTCTCCACCATCCAAGGGTCCATCATATGTGAGTCAAAGAATAAAAAATCAGATTCCAACCAAGAGACTGAAAATATTATAAATGTTAAAATATGCACAAGGCACGAATAGCCTAATTCTAAAAAAAAGTCTGTAAGCTATAGTATACTAAATGTAACAACAGCAACAATAAAAACCAAATCTGGTTCAGGTCCTGATTAAATTGATTCCAATTCCTATACCAATGGCCTAACAAAAAGACTTGCCAATTTCCAAGCATAAATACTATCTCCATTATCCTATAAATGATGCCTGGCATACAATCAAATATTATGAAACATATACAGAAAAACAACCCATGAGAAAACAATCAATAGAACCAGACTCATAAGTGACCCATATACACACACACGTACACAATAGACACATGGAAACTTTAATAGGCAAATGGAAATGCTAGAAATGTATGCATACTCATATTCATAGCAGCACAATTCACAATAGCCAAATTATGGGACCAACATAAGTGTCCATCAACCAATGAAGGGATTACAAAATTACAGGATAGCCACACAATGGAATTCTACTCAGCAATATAAGAAAAAAATTTATGTCATTTGCAAGAAAATGGAAGGACCTGGAGAACATTATGTTAAGTCAGATTAGCCAGTCACAGAAAGTGAAAGGTCATATGTGTTCTCTAATATGCGCAAGCTAGAGAGTAATGGAGATACCAGAGGGACTGCAGGAGGAGGAGAAACCTCAGTGGAGCGGGAGAGGTTGTCTAAAGGAAGGGGAGGGGGAAGAGTGAGGTTCATTGAAGGAATTACTACCATCGGCTATGTGTACATATGTGAAAATACCAGTGTCAATCTCAGTACTCTGTTTGGGGAAGGGGAGAGATGGCAGTGGGGGGGAGGGGGACCAAGTGCTGTGTGCATGTATGTCACTGTCAACATGAAAAAAAGTGAAATTAGAGTGCAAAAATTTTCTTCAGTGGATCTGTCTTTAGGCTCAAAACAACTGAAGAAATGAAGAGGTAGTGCAAGTAAAGATAGGTCA
Organism: Graphiurus murinus; assembly: GCA_004027655.1. NCBI lineage: Eukaryota > Metazoa > Chordata > Mammalia > Rodentia > Gliridae > Graphiurus > Graphiurus murinus. Next base: position 65,076 of record PVLC010002852.1, on the reverse strand, counting down.
ATATAAATTATTCCCACGAAGACACAAAAAGAAAATAGAGCTGAAAAAAAAAAAAAACCACAGGGAATTGAGCACATAGACAAATAATACACTATTAAGTAGTTTAACATAATGTGATTGAGGTTTCCCAAAGGGAGTCAGAAGAAATATTTAAAGAAATATGGCTAAGAATTTTATCAAGTAATAAATACCATCAAAGTATAGTCCAAGAAACCAAGAGAATCCCCCCCAAGAAATACCAAACAATCCACATGTATACATTTACATATGAAAATTTGCATATTGTATATATTTACATATGCAATTATTCAGATATGAAATGTCCTCCAGAAAAAACTCATGTGTGGGCAATACAGCAATACCCCAAGATGAAATAATCAAATCAAAGCTCAAACCTCACTGGTGGATAAATCCATTGATGTATTAATAATTTGAATAGACTTACTGGATACTAACTATAGACACATAGGGTGTGGCTGGGAGAGGTAGGTCACTGGAGGAGCGGCTTTGAAGATTATATATGTCCCTGATCTTTTCATCCCTCTCTGCTTCTGGCCACCATGAGTTGCAGTGTTTTCTCCAACACACCCTGCTACCACCACATTTCTGCCTTGGAATTGGCCAGTCATGGACTGAATCTCTAACACCATGAGCCAAATAAACCTTTCCTCCTCTAAGTTGTTCTTGTCAGGAACTGTGGTCCCAATGACAGAAAAGCAGACAAGAAATATATATTCAAACTACTTAAAGTCAAACTTCACTAAGTTAAACAAAAATGAAATGAATAACAACAGAAAGGACAGAAAACAAGGTAAACATATGATTGTCTTTTTTTTACTTTTAATTTCTAGAAAAGTTCATGGATTATTCAGATCAAAAAATAGAACAATTTATTGTGAGATTTATAACACATGTAAAGGAAAATGTGTACAAATAATAGCCTGATGAAGAGGAACTAGAAGTTTACTGTTAGTAAGGTTCTTAGACAATGCATGAAGTGGCATAAAGTATTTGAAGTTAGATATGGGAATTTAAAGATGTGCATTATGAATGACAGGTAACACAATACAAATTATGGTAAATAGGTATAGCTAATGAGCAAATAATGTAAAATATACTGATACCTGAGCCCCAGGCTAAAATTATGATTTAGTTCATCTGAGGCAAGTTCTAGACATCTGTCCTTTTAAATAATCTCCCTAGAGGTCCAGTTATGCTCAACTACTCTAATAATGAGGATACCCTTTAAAACCATTCAGGTTGAAATGATAGTAAGAAGCAAAAGCAGTAATAATAGAAAGCCCTTGCCATGAACATGACTTCTGGCCTGGGGATGCCTTTAACGTCTTCCAAACCAAAGTTTAACTCTTTGAAGATGGATTTGATTTTTGAAAAGAGACAAAATTCAGTTATTTCTAAGTCCGGGAATAAGGTGGAAGAGGGCACTGGGTACTTCTACTTTTTGTTCAAAAGTAAGAAGTGAAGTAAATGATATGACTCATTTTCTCATGTAATTGACAAGTCAATTACAGAGGAGAGCTTACCAGGGGACAAGCGAGCATTTTAAAGGCTATCACTCATTGGGAAGCATATATTTTTGTATTGGAAAAACAAATCAATCTTATTTCCTTTCCTATATGATATTTAGGAAACGTGGAAAAAATCCAAATCTCATGAATAAGGGTAGAGTTAAAACAAATTAGTATTTTTACAGAAAATGACAAAATTTTTATGTAACTTCGATAATAAATTTAATTCATAAGCAAATTTAGTTAATATTAAACTTACTTTAAATATCAAATTTGATCCAAATTTCTTAATATTTCCCACTGTGAACTGATTTTCTGAAGTTAAGTAAACTTATTGTACATTTTTTTAAAATTCACTAATAACCCTATTTTAGAATATATTTTGGCACAATGCAGTAACTGTATGTTTAATTGCTCAAGCATGACTTCCATGGCAGAATCTATACTACATTTTACAATAACTGCTCACAGCTGTAAGCTTGCCTGGGTTGGGAACACGCAGGCTCTTATTATAACATTGATTTTAGATGTCAATGCTGCATATTGGGAACCATAACATGGGGTGCCCTGCCAATCACAGCAGGGGAAGTCAAACATCATCCCTTCATGAATGGTACTTCAGAGACCTCACGAATGGGCTGCAGTAAATATTTGGAAATTTGCCTGGGGTTTTAACTGCACATAGCCTGTTGATTTTAATGAGAGTCATGGAAGTCAATTATGTTCCATGCTTTAAAAGTTCTCCCCTCAGTATTTTTAATCATTTTCATTTCTATCAACAATCCATTCATTTTATGAAGTGATGGAGTCTATACCTATTTCTTACTCCTAAGAAGTTGAATAACTTAAGTCTGTTTTCACACAAGAAAATACTTTCAAATACAGATATCTGTCCACTCCCCATTTTCAAACTGTCTCTTTCCCAAGTTATACATTGCTATCCCATATATACTATAATATATATATTATGTACTAGGAATTGAATCTAGAGGCATTCTTCCTCCGAGCTATACCCCAAGCCCAGTCCCTCCCCTCTTTTTTTTTTTTTTTTTTTTTTTTTTTGCAGTACTGGGGATTGAACTCAGGGGCATTCTACCTCCGAGCTACACCCCCAGTCCTATTTTTTATTCTTTATTTTGAAACCGAGTTTCACTAAGTTGCGGAGTGCCTCACTAGGTAGCTGAGGCTGGCTGCGAACCCGGATCCTCCAGTCTCAGCCTCCTGAATGCTGGGATTACAAGCGTGCGCCACCACTCCCAGCTCCCTCCCCTCTTTTTTAAACAGGGTCTATGTAAGTTGCTGTGGATCTCACCAAGTTGCTGAGGCTGGTCTCAAACCTGCAATCCTCCTGTCTGAGACTCCTAAGTACCAGAATTACTGCCTTGTGCTACCATGCCAGGCAAGAGTATGGCCAATTTCTGAATACCTGTCTCTGGGAAGTATTATAACAACTGAGATCTTCAGATTTTATTGATGACACCGTTTTTGTTCCTGAAATTCAATAATCTGTCAAATGTTACTGCTTTAGTCAATCACAGCCTTCCTTTTTTGTTGAAACTAAGTCATATATCTATGGAATATTACAAATATATATATATCTTTTTTTAATTTTCAGGTCAGAGAACACAGTCTTCCTTATCCTCTTCAGATTTACTGGGTATTGATTTTTAAAGATTAAATTACTGTGCAATAGAAATAATATTAGATGATAGAAAAATTGGAAATCCTGCTTTCTCTCTTCCTCATAGTTACATCAGTTCAGCAGCATCGCATAAACCAATTCCCTTTGTGAGAAACCCAGAAATTTGCTGAAAGGCTCCTGCACCCTGGGCAAGTGCAAATCAGAGTAGCAGTTGGAATGGTTTCAACTAGCATGCAACCATCTGCATTAGCTGTTCTGCCCAGCTCAGACCAGAGTAAGTGGCCTGGCTCAGCAGAGAGTGACTAGGAAATTTTTTGGCAATATATAAACATATTAATACTGGTTTTGCTAGCATGGTCTGGGAGGGGAAAGAGGGCAGCAGGGTATGATGTGGAGGGAAACACACCAAGAGCTGCGGCATGTATATGGTATCACATTGAACCTCACAATGATGTATAATTGCAATGCATTAATAAATGTATAATAAAATAAAATAAACGCTAATTCCTATCTTTTACCTGTAGAGGGAAATAATTGATCTACCTGTCCAATAATCCAACTTTTCCAGGGGCTTCCTGAAGGCCTGGCTTCTGTCTTGAACACTAATGGGACCCTGTGTACTCTACTCAGCCGGCAGCCAGTGAGAACTAAGATAGCAGCTTTATCCACCACACAACTGGTCACCACAATCCCTTCCCAAGTTCAGTGCAAGATGCCAGCTTCTCCTTGGGGAGAGAAAACCTGCAAAGCATCCAATATTCTGACTTTGGAAGGGACTGTCTGTGGAACTGGCTTCAGTCTTGCTCACCTCACAGCTTTGATAGGGCCTAGAAATCTCTAGAAACCTGTATGGTGTTAAGAATAAGGAAACTGAGCTATACTAGCACAGAGCTTGAGAAGCCTCCAAATATCTCTGACTGGGATGAATGGTACGGGTCTTTTGCATGAGTCAGTCTGTGTTTTGCAGAGAATCAAAGAAAATACAGAAACAAGGAAGTGCTTCTTGTCTATTATGCTAACATCACTAAGAATCCATCAAATGGATTTGCTCTGTGTAGCAAATCTTTTGCCAACAGAAGCTATATACTTAAACTTTAGATTCTTGTCCAATGTCCTTTATATCTCAAAAAGTTCCTTATATACGGTCCAACTATCCTTAGGCAGATTATGTGGGAGCAGAAAAGTTAGTCATTTCTGTGAGTGTTGCTTGGGCTAAGAAGCTTCTTTGTGTCTTATGGCCAAGGTCAGTGCATACTTCTGCAGATAGTTTCCTGGTATTTGGATGTAGCCACAAAGAAGGTACAATAAAAGTGGAATTATGTATCAGAAGATGCCTAATGAGACACTTACATAGATGCCCACTGATCTTGGTTGACAGCATCCTCACCCTACCAGATAGCACATGGCTGTCTCACCTGGCACTCCATCTTAAGGAGGGAAAACAAATGGCGGGGGGGGAGGGGGGGGGGCAGATGTGTTAAACTACCCAAATGGTTTAAGAATCATCTTTGCTTCCAGAGTCAATTCCAAATCTAGAATATGCAGTCCTTCACTGTGTGTTTACCCTTATGGTGGATCCAGATGTCAAACAAAATACGTTTCAGAAAGATATTTTCAGATTCAGATGCAAATGTATTTAAGATGCTTTTTCTTTCTTTTTTCAATTTAAACCTGAACATTTCAAGAAGAGGAATGTTACTCAACTTCACTATGATCACATGCAAATAAATAGTAACTAAGGAAAGATCAGCTTTTGCTCTCCAGTTACCAGGAAGTTTCTCCCCTAAGCTTCTCCCCTCCTCGCGGCCACTGTTCATTATAATGAAAATCCTTGACTAGTGCTCTATAATAAAAGGTTTGAATATAAAGATGATTTCATTTTTTGCTACCTCTGATTTATGATTTTTTATCCACACACTTAAAAAGATTTTTAAAAGAAAAATACATGTGAAACAAACCACTAAAAGGAACAGTGTGGTTTCTGTAACTAGATTTCATTTCAAACTGCTGGGAATAAAATAAAAATTCCATGCTTAAATGAAAAGTTACCAACTGTCTTTGATATCAGTTTGAGGACTTTTAATTCTCCTTCTCTTGCCCATGTTTCAATGACTATGTGAGACCATTCAGCTCTTCTCTTTATACACACAGAGAAAAATACCTTTATATCTGGAAATTGGCCCAGGTAGGTATCCAGTGTCAGCAAGGACCCATCCACTAGTTTTTGATGGAAATCTTCCCATAGCACATCACATTTCTAAAAGAAAAAAGAAATAAAAAGATACCTGCTGGATTATTTTAATTGGATACCTTTCACTTAACATCCAAGGTATCTGAAACTATAAAATTGGATTAAGTAATACTTTCCCAGATATTAGAGACTAGAAATAATGTGGGTTACTTAAGAATACAATAAAATTTTAATAAAATTCTAAGGCAATTTACCACAATTATAATTAACAATATAGGTTAGGAGGTAAACTCATTAAAAAGTGTATTTCTATTTCTGAATTACTAACGAATATAATAGTAGCTTCAAAGGGTTCCCAAACCCCTATAAAGTTAAAACACTGAGAAGAATTACACTGAGACACTTGCTGAGCGGAAGCAATCCATTCAATCAGGAATCACCCCGGACAGAAATAAACAACAAACCAGCTTTTTTGTTTTGTTTGTTTTTGCAATACTGGGGATTGAACCCAGGGGCATTCTACCTCCGAGCTACACCCCCAGCCCTATTTTCTTTTATTCTTTATTTTGAAACAGGGTGTCACTAAGTTGTAGAGTGCCTCACTAGGTAGCTGAGGCTGGACTCGAACCCGGATCCTCCAGTCTCAGCCTCCCAGTACTGGAATTACAAGCGTACGCCACCATGCCCAGCTAACAGCTAACAAACCAGTTTTGAAGCCATCATGGAGTGAGCAGAAAATTTACAGTCATATTAGGAAGCGTCTTGCCACTTACGGAGTATCAAATATGATAAATACACAATGACTATTAATTATTATTTTTATTACTGCTACTATTGCTACTATCCCTCTGTCAAAGCACTGGCTTAAACAATTTTCATGGGGGGGGGCTTTTAATTTTCAAAAGAGTTTTATGAGGAAAGACTAGTTATTACCAACATACAGAAGAGGATTCTGAAATCCAGAGATGTCGCAGAGCTCTGCCATAGCTGATAAATGAAAGACCTACTTTCAACTCAGTCTCATCTCCTTGAATTCAAAGCCCAGGCTGCCTCGCCAGAGTAGGATTCATATTCCAGCTGTGCAACTTCAGGAAACCACACTAAACTTCCTAAATTTCCATTTCCCCAGTAAATGAGTAGACAAGATCAAGTTCTTCACAGAATCATATGCACACAGCAGGTGCTTCTCTCTGTCACTAGTACATTAGGGGTCTCCTGACAGTCTGCAGCTGATTCCCCAGTCTACTATTTCTTCCTTCTTAGTAAATGAACCTCCAATTTTAGCTGGGCACATGGCTGCCTAGGATGAAGACCCTGTTTCCCAGACTCCTTTGCAGCTAGCTGTAGCCATGTGACTCAGTGGTCAATGTGATGTACTTTCAAGAAATATCTCAAAAAAGAGGGAGTAGGCCTATCTTCAAAACTTCATCCTTCTTGCTGACTAGAATGCAGAAATAATAGCTAATGTCCAGTAGTTAGAGAGTCCTCTTGAACTTGAAGGAAGCAGACTAAGCATAGCAAAAATGAGCACCTGATACTTGTGAGTCCATTAAGCCACATCTGGGATGCTGACCTCCAAAGTTCTTTATGTGAGAATAAATTTCTATCTTGTTAAAAATTAACAAGCAATTACATTTGTTTTTGTGTCTTTTCCACTTCAAAAACAAATCCTAATAGTTACAACCCCCAATTCAAGAATTTTACACAACAAGAAGAAAAATTGTGTGTGTGTGTGTGTGTGTGTGTGTGTGTGTGTGTGTGTGTATGTGCATGAGCGTGTTACTGGAGATTGAATTCAGTGGCATTCTACCTCCAAGCCACACTCGAACTTTATCATCAAAAGAATATGTTTGAGCCGGGCGTGGTGGCACACGCTTGTAATCCCAACATTCGGGAGGCTGAGACCGGAGGATCCGGGTTCGCGGCCAGTCTCAGCTACCTAGTGAGGCACTCTGCAACTTAGTGAGACTCGGTTTCAAAATAAAGAATAAAAAAATAGGGCTGGGGGTGTAGCTCGGAGGTAGAATGCCCCTGAGTTCAATCCCCAGCACCAGAAAAAAGAAAAAAAAAAAAAAAAAGAATATGTTTGCATATGCAACTGAGGATCACCAAAACCCCTGCCCACCACAAGGACAAAAGCAGGATAGTAGCCATTTTCTTAAGATATCAAAATCAATAGTGGAATTTGCCACATATAGAATGTAATGATGCAGTATTCTGAAAAGATATTACTGTATATTTTTATTATTCCCTTAAGATTTCTCTTTTATGATTTTGTTGTTGTTGTTGTTGTTTGTTTGTTTTTTTTTTTTTTTTTTTTGTGGTCCTGGGGATTGAACTCAGGGGCATTCTAACTCCAAGCTATACCCCCAGCCCTATTTTTTATTCTTTATTCTGAAACAGGGTCTCACTAAGTTGCGGAGTGCCTCACTAGGCTGGCTGTGAACCCAGATCCTCTGGTCTCAGCCTCCCAAGTGCTGGGATTACAAGTGTGCACCACCATGCCTGGCATGATGAATTTTTAATAACACACCATTAGTCAGAAATTTACAAAGTGAATTGGATATTTAACAACAGAGTGTTGAAATGCTGTGTCTTTTCATGTAGGAGTTCTGTATTTCTTCAAAAAGAGTGCTTGATCCTCCTACTGGTCCTGTTATAGATACAGGTCTATAAAGCACTATCCTTATATCCTTATTCCTAATGTTCTGAAATTAGTGAGTAAATTCTGAGGCTCTGAGGACACTATTACAGCCTTGCTTTGATGAAATACCTATAGTACCCTGTGAAACTAGCTTGAAAGATCTATTTGACTTGGCATTATGTAAAAATTACATTTATAGAAATTATAGCTATTTCTGGTTCCATTGTACATGCTGAGTTTATAAAACAAATAAATCAGAAGGTTAAAAAAGAAAAAAAAAACATGGCATCTTTATATTGAAAAATAAAGAAGATGTAGTTATGTGATAAATGCATTTAAAAATGATGTGTGGAAAATGGTTTTGCCAAATCTACACCCTGAAACTTTTTGAAAGATGTAATGGGGCCAAGGAGGGCCTTTCTCTTAAATAAATAGCCATTTTATCTTAGTCCTAATGAGATTGTGAAGATCAATGTTGGGATGAATGGTCATGGAGCAGCCTGGGAATCCCCTGTTAACCCACCAAGACTGCCGAGATATTCAGCTCATCACATTAGACCTTCCCCTGAGCTTTGGTAGCCACATCTAGTTCAGGTCTTCTATGGCCAAATGAGCTGCAATCACTCACCAAAGTAGAGGACATAACTAACAGCTGTGCTTTGTTTTAACAAAGAACTTGGAGGTAAAAGAATGCGTGGCTGGCAGCTTTCTCACAGAAAGCATATCAAGTGCTGAGCTATGACTGATGACACGAACACACAGGCGTTCAAAGTGTTCTCAGTACATACAATTATCATTCTCATTTTGTTGATGAAGAGACTAAAGCCCAAGAAGATTAAAGAACTGGTCCAATTTCACCCACAGCTGCTCTTGGTCTTGGTCCAATTCTGCTTGTCACAAAGCAGCATTAACCATTCACTCACGTCCAGCCAGGCAGCCAGCCCTGAGGTAGAAGTTTGATTTCAGGATTAGGACATGTCTAGGACCAAAGCTTCCCTGAAGTTCAATTCTTTTCAGCAGGTTGACTCTATGTCTTCAGGGAGGGTAGACCAGTAAGGGGCTGGGCATTAATGGGTGTATGAGGTTCCTCAGAAAATTTGGAATGGAACCAACATAGAAACCAGCTAGACCACTCTTTGGTAAGTTTCCCACAGAATTAAAGTCAGAAAAACTATTTATAAAAAAGAATTAAGGTCAAAACACTATAGTGATACTTGCATATCCATGTTTAGAGCAGCACAATTCATAATAGCTAAATTATGGAACCAATGTAGGTGTCAGTCAACAGTTGAAAGGATAACATTTTGGTATATACACAAAATGAAATTTTACTCAGTCATAAAGGATAATTAAAATTATGTCATTTGTAGGAAAATGGGTGGAACTGGAGAATGTTTTACTGAGATAAGCCAGTTGCAGAAAGTCAGATGTTATGTTTTCTCTCATATATGGGAGCTAGAGAGAAATTAGGAAACAAAGGGACTTTAGATAAATGTGGAGAAAGACCAGCAGAATAGTGGAAGGAGACTGAGGGGTGGGGAGGTGGGGAGAAGAAAGAGGATTGAAAAAGGAAACAGTTCAAATCTATTATGTCCATACACGAAGGTATCACTACCAATCTCACTAACATCCACAGGGAGGGAGCAGGAGGGGGAGGTGGGATGTGGAGGAAAATACAAGTGCTGTGTGCATACATGTTTGTATCACTTTGAATCTCACTATGATAGATAATTACAATGCACCAATAAAGTTATTTAAAAAAATTATACCCATAATCTTTCTGTTAAAAATGGGATATTAAAGCCTGTAGTATGGGACAGAAAAAGGCTATTGTTATTTTGAAGAAAAATAATCTTTAGCTTGCAGCTTTCTTTCCAAGTGGTTTTATGAACAACTTCACCTCTGACTTGAGTTTGGGATGATCCAGGTAGCAGAACTGCACACTGCCCTCTGGGTTTCTATCTCCCCTGTGACTAAGGCTTTAGGAAGAGGAGTCAGGGAACAGGTGGAATGAGCAGAACTTGACTGGAACCTCACCTAAGTCACCCCAGGCCTCCTGCATGCAGCCACTTGGCTCTTACCTCTCCAACCATTTTCACATCTTCTCGCCCATACCAGTCTGGCTCATAGACTTCATGCAGTGACTCGGTGAGCTTCATGGAGGCCTCTTGCATGCCTGGTATGGAAGAAAAACAACTCCTGTTATATCAATAAGGGTGAGAAGTTTCTTCTACCTCCCCTTCCTTTTTAAAAATCTTGAGTCCTTGTTAAATAAGGAAAATTTGTGAGGGCAGCCTGTCACATCTTTCATAAAGGTTTCTAAGGATTATTACATTGTACATTTTCTGGTATTTACATGATGGTGACATATATTTTGAGAAAATCAACACTGAACCTTATTCTGAAATTACAATAATGATAACAATGTGTCCTATTATCTTGCCAAATGGCATCCAACCACAAATGTGTAGAACAGTAATGATCCATAAAACAGAAGAGTTCTAAAAATAAAATTAATACTAAATGACTAAATATAAGCAGTAAAGCATTTTTAGAAGCAGGTAGAAACAAAACAAATAGGATGTTAGAGCATAACAGCTGAAGGTGGTTATGTGGTTTAAAATAATAAAAATTATTAAAGTGGTTAAAATGATTTAAGTGGCCTAACATTTTTTAAACAAGTGATAACATTTACACTTTCCAATATTATAAGCTATGAATACAGGTTTGTTCTTGTTTTGTTTGCTGAGGAGCCAACCTAACGCCTCTTGCATGGTAGGCAAATGCTCTAACACTGAGCTACATCCCCAGCCCTTTTACTTTATATCAAGACAGGCTCTTGATAAGTTGCCCAGTCTGGTCTTAAATTTGTGATCATTCTGCCTCAGCCTCCCAAGTAACTAGGGTGACAGGCACATGCCATGGCACCCAACTAAAAACAGTTTTTAAATCAGAACTCTCAGAAAGCTTAGGAACTTAAGCCTATGGGTCTAAATTTTCATTAGAAATACATTTGTTATTTTGCAAAATGTGATTACTAATAATAGTAAACATAAAATTTAAGTGCAGCCTGGTGATATAAAATATCTCCAGGACTTTCCCAGTGGAATGGGATCTCCCCATCCCTACCTGGAAACACTGAGTTTACAGTGTAAATGCTGGGTCTCCATGGAGACAGCTCATGGCTGGGACCAGAACAAGGACAAAGAATGTCTGGGGCTTGCAGAAGTACTGCTTTGTGGGACATGGGTAAATTGGTATCTTGGCCTTTGTCATTATGGGTATAAAAAGGCAAGAACACCTAATTCAAGTGAATTAAAGATGGAAAGCATTTATTAAACTGAAAACTGAACCACATGCTTGTTGGACTGAAGAGAGTCAATCCTGGGTCCAATGGTGAGACAAAAAGATAGAAGCATATTCTTGACGAGTATGCATATGAGTCATCATGCAATACGGTCTTTCATCATACCTTCATTCTCTAGGCATAGAACATCCATCCCCCTTCGCTCCCTTTGGTAACTACAGATATATGGTACTTGTACCCTGAAATTTGGCCATGTTTCCAAGCTGCATGAAATATAAAACCTCATAACCTTCTCTCTACGAAGAGCGCATCACTTAGCACGGTCAAGGAGGCCTTGACAATGAGGTGCATGGCCCACACAGGTGAAGTGACTTGGCTACTCTTGGCTGAGGTCAAGGTGGGAAACAGTCTCGGTCATGTAGGTGCAAGGACAGCCAAAAATGATGCACATCCCTGCATCCATCCTCTAGCACCGTGAGTTCAAATGAGTAAGAATACTTTCTCTTCTAATAGGGTCACCACTGAGGTGACAGCTCCATTATCCCAGTAGTCACCTTCACCCCTACCCAGGTACAAGCAAATCTGAATCAAGAAATGTATCCCTTGAATTCATGCCAAAAGCTAATCGTTAGTTGATCCCCTTATATAATTTAGAGGCCAAAAGGCTTCTGTTGTTTTCTCTAAACCTTTGTCTTGAGTCTTATGAAAATTATAAACAGCTCTGTAAATAGGTTCTTGAGGGAAAAATAGGAATGATGGCATTGTAGGACAGCTGACCTTTGTGGTGAAAAATAAAACCAATGTAAGCTTAAAATAAAATTACCTAAGACTTTAATCATTAAGACTAAAAGCACGATGCTGCAATAAATATGTCTATTAGCATCCCAAAATAACTACTTGTTACTGTGTGGGTACGTAGTGATGGATAATTTGGAAAGAGTCCATTTTGATGCAGAAAATGTTTCCAGGACACCTACTCCGTAGGAAGCACTTTGATGGATACACAAGTGAGCAAGCCAGCCTCGCTCCCAATGGCGTACAGACTGGCAGAGTTCAGATATGAGAACTGCTATGCTTAAATGTGCCTCCCAAAGCTTATGTGTTGGAAACTTAATGCCCAATGTGATGGTGCTGAGAGGTGGGACCATTAAGGGGTGATTAGGTCAGGGAGGCTCTGCCCTCATAAATAGATTAATGTAGTATCATGAAAGTGGGGTCCTTATAAAGGATGAGTTTGGCCCCATCTCTAATTCTCTCTTGCTCATGTGATGGCTCCTGCCACGTTATAACACAGCAAGAAGGTCCTCACCAGATATGGCCCCTTGGTCTTGAACTTCTCAGCCGTAAGAACCATAAGACAAATAAATTTCTGTTCTTTGTAAATTACCCAGCAGAATGAATCAGAATAAGACAAGAACTCACTCTGCTGACATAATATAAAGGGGTTAGGGGCTAAAAGCTAAAATCCTAGTTCTTTTCAAAGTAATTTGGCAACATTAAAGTGGAATATATACTAAATGCTGCCTCTGACAATTAATTATCCTTAACACTCAATATTTTCTTAAAAGTTCAGTGATTTCCAAAACTACAAAACACCTGCCTGGTATCATATATAGAAGAATTATTATTTTTACTACTGAATGAGAACCTCTTCCCTCTCTTCACAGTTTTAGACCTTCTCCAAAGGCATTTAATGTAACATCTTCTGGCATTTGATATAACATCCTCTATTTCCATTTGCAGCTTCTGCTTTCACCCTCTGAGGCTGGTTGCAGATATTGCACTGCTACATGAGAAATATTCTTTGCTTGCACGGACTGAGAGTGTATGTTCTTGTTAAAAATAACTCAGTTTAAATATATTACAATAACAAGCAGAGCTGATGAACCATTAAAAGAATGTTTAAAATACAGTAAATATCTTAGCAGTTTTGCCCCATTGTTTAGAGGACAGTTATTTAGGAGGATAGCAGCTGCCTTAGAGGAAAGTAGAGAGTCTTCTTTTTAGAATCTCAAGGAGTAAAGGAAGAGCATATAAGCAAGAGCACAAAAATAAGCAGATGGTGAGGTACCTCGGGAAGACTCACCCTAGCCCGGGGTCATATCTGCACATAACCAGCCACATGTAACTAATACCTGTAAATTAGGCACCTGAGTTATGTTCCATTTAGAGAAAGATCCTGTGTATTTGTCATTTCTGCCACAGTACATGCTAATGACTCCTAATTCTAAATCCCTACTGGAAATCACTTGGATGTCTTGCCAGTATCTCAAACTTTGCTTATTCAAAATAAACTCCCCACTTTCCTGTTTAAATCTGCTCCTTATCATTTTCCCAGTCCTTATGAATGGCATGCAGTTGTCCCATTTGGGATACTAAGAGTCATCCTAGGTTCATCCTCCCAAAGTGAATGTGTCACCAATCACAGTGATTCTGTCTGATTCTAAAACCCAGCCCCTCCCTTCCCTGCCCACTGCCCTACATTATTCATCATTTACTACTTAGATGAGATTATTTGAAATCCATGGAAATGGTTTAGCAACATATTTGGCACACAGTAAACATTCAAATGTCAGTCATCATTATGAAAAATATTTTCAGAGGGAATATGGCATAAGAATTAAGACTATTCTTTGCAATCAATCAGCCTTTGTTAAAATCTTGTTTCCACTGTATACAATCTGTGTGGTTTTTAGGCAAATTGCTACTCATTTTGAATCTTAGTGATCTGAAGTGAAAAAGGTATATACATAATAGTACCTGCCAAAATGTTACAGTGAGAATTATAGGAAATGAGGTAAGTAAAAAGCTTATCCAAGAGCCGGGCACCTAAGTACTCAATAAATCTTAGTTATTTTTACTATTAAACTATGGGACTAGCCTTCTAATAAATCTTTTTGCACTTTCACTTCCTCTAGTCTGAATTCCACACAATCTCAATATCTATTTTTTCTAAAATTCTATTCTGATCACATGACTTATTCCTTTGTCCCCCGCCTATAGTTTTACATATTTATCAGGACAAGTCTCTCAATCTTTTACTTCTGAGGCACCTTGGGAAGTCTTTGTCTCCCCAAGACTTGATACTAAATGTACTGTGTGTTATTCTAGTATGTTAGAACTTTTCTACACGTCTATATTTAAATCTTTACTATATCTAGAATTGGAATGGAGTACAGTATGAGATTGGGACTCTCACTTTTTCTAAGTGTTGGCCAGTTTTCCCGAGACCGCTTGAAACACCATCCTCCTGTATCCACTAATCTCAAAGTCTGCCTTATGACATATCATGTTGTGGGTGCACATGGCTCTGACTTGGGCAGGGGACTTGATGATGAATGGAGCAGGCCTGGGCTAAGCTGAGCTCCTCATTGCCCTCTCCTCCTTCTTCCACTGGCCTCATTTCTTTGCCTTGCGTGACAAAGGCCGGAAACCAATGTCAGGTTTTACTTTGCTCATTGGCAGGCTGTACATGCAACTGGTGTGTGCAAGCCACAATTAATCCAGGGCCATGTTTCCTTATTACCCTCCCCTGCCCCTGACCCTGCTGCCATTCTGTGACACTTCCAGCCAGACGGCTTCAGAGTAAGTCTGGGAGTGTTCTACTTTTGGGACTTGCCCTCCCTTGGGATGTAAGCCAGCTGCAGTTTTTCTTAAACAAGGCCTCCAGATCATTCTTTCTAACAAATATTCCTAGAAACCTCTGTCATGTGGGTGGAATTCATGCCTAGTTTCCAGCATAAGGGCAGATATATTTTGTCCTTGTATATTCTGATTATCATTTCAATAGGAATTTGGAAGTGGGTGGAATGCAACAGCTGTGTTCAAGTACTACACCTGCCAGAAAGCCAAATGGTTTTGTAATTAACACTCAATCCAGGCTCTTAAAAATTCTAAGAACAACCTGTGCTTGGTAACATGCAGTAAACAATGCATACACATTACCTTTGATTGCTGCTAAATATCCTCGGAGTTCTCGCTGAAGTCTGGTACCCTCTGCCTGAAAAACACAGAAGTGCAGAGATGCTAAACATCTTGCCTATATTTCACATGCAAACATGTAAGCAGCAATAAGGCTCTAAGTTATTATTAGTAGAAGTTCATTCTTGAAAGAACATATATATGTGCACACAGACTAAGCAAGGTAATAATGCCCACCAGTCTTGATATTTATAGAAATTTGTATTCAGCTTAAAAGAAGAAAAGACTATATTGAAAAGGAGTGGTGATGGTGGATACCCTTGTCTTGTTCCTATTTTTAGGGGGAACTCTCGCAGTTTTTCCCCATTCAATATGATGTTGGCTGTGGACCTACTGTATATTGCCTTTTTGAATGTTGAAGTGTATTCCTTCTATTCCCATTCTCTGCAGTGCTTTTAGTATGAATGGGTGTTGGATTTTATCAAATGCTTTTTCAGCACCTATTGAGATGATCGTGTGATTTCTGTCTTTGGTTCTGTTTATGTGGTAAATTACATGGATTGTTTTCCATATGTTGAGCCAGCCTTGCATCCCTAAGATGAACCTGGCTTGGTCATGGTGTATACTTTTCTTGATGTGGTTTTGAATGCGCATTGCTAGTATTTTGTTTAGCAGTTTTGTGTCTAAGGTCATCAACAATACAGGCCTGTAGCTTTCTTCTAATGAGCTGTCTTTATTTGATTTTGGTATTAAGGTGATGTTGGCTTCCTAGAATGTATTTGGGAGAGCTCATTTCTTTCTGTTTCATGGAATAGATTGAAGAGTATTGGGATTATCTCTTCTATAAAGGTTTTATAAAATTCACCTGAGAAACCATTGGGTCTGGACTTTTCTTTGATGGCAGGCTCTTTATTGCTGCTTCAATCTCTTTGATCGCTAACAGTGGGTTTAAATTTTCTATATCTTTTTGACTCAATTTAGGAAGGTTGTATGTATCTAGAAATTTGTCAATTTCTTGTAGGTTTTTCATTTTGTTTAAGTATAGTTTTTAAAAGTAGTTTCTGATGATCCTCTGTATTTCCATGCTATCAGTGGTAATATCACCTTTTTCATCTCTTATTTTAGTAATTTGAATTGATTCTCTCTTTCTTTTGGTTAGGTTGGCTAGTGGTTTATCTATCTTTTTTAGTTATTTTTTGTTTTGTTTTGTTGATTCTTAGTACTTGAGACTTTAGCCAGAGCAATAAAGCAAAAGAAGGAAATCAAAGAAGTGCAAATAGTAAAAGAACTAAAACTATCTTTATTTGCAGATGACATGACATTATACTTAGAAGACCCAACAAACTCAACCAAAAGGCTTATAGAACTGATCAACAAGTTCAGCAAAATGTCTTAAAAAATCAGAAGCTTTCCTTTATGCCAACCATAAATCCACTGAAAAAGAAATCCAGAAAACATTTCCACTCATGATACCCCCCAAAATAAAATACTTAGGAATAAACCTAACCAAGGAGGTAAAAGATCTCTATAAGGAAAATTATGAAACATTGAAAAAAAGAAATTAAAGAAAAGCTTAGAGACCGAAAGACCTCCCATGCTCTTGGATAAGCAGAATAAATATCATCAAAATGGCCATTCTTCCAAAAGTCATCTACAGATTCAATGCAATACCCATTATCAGATGTTCTTCCTAATATGGAGAAGCTAGGGAGAAAATGAGACATAGGAGGGTCTCCAAACAAAGAAGGAGAAACCTTAGATGAGTAAAGAAGGCAACCTAACTGAGAGAGATGGGCAGGGGGGGAAGAGGGAAACACCTTAATGCACATGATGTGCATTCATAAACTTATCAAAGTCGATCACTAAGCTGAACACCAGAAGGAGGGAGGGGGGAGGGAATGGAGTGAGAATTGGGGAAGAGCTATATGAGTTACATGTGCATGTATGCCTCTACCATCCTGTACCTCATCAAGATGTATGATTACAATACACCAATAAATTTAAAAAATAAAACATAGGTGAATTGAAAAAAAAAAGAAGGCAAGTAAGATTTTGCTAAGAGTAGAAAATGTGTTCTACCATACAGCCTCCTAAATCCTCAAGAGCTATAACTGTTTTATAACATGGAGAATATCAGTACAGAATTTATCACCTCTGTTCAATATGATAGCCACTAGCCATGTGTGTCCTGCAATCTGGCTAGTCCAAAATGAGATGTTCCGTAAGTGTACTATGCTGTCAGTGTATTGTATCCAATAGATCTAAAAGACTTAGTTAAAAAAGTAAGATGTATCGTCAATAGAATGTTAAAATGACAATATTTTACGAGTTGAATAAACCATATTACTAAAATTAATTTCATCAGCCAGGTATGGTGGTATTTGCCTATAATCCCAGTACTTGGAGGTTGAGGCAAGAGGATTTCAAGTTCAAGGCCAGCCTTTGCAACTAAGCAAGACCCTGTCTCATCAAAATAAAGAGTAAAAAAGGGTTTGGCGGTAGAGTGCCCCTGGGTTCAATCCCCAGTACTACAAAAAGAAATTAATTTCACATATTTTAATGTGGCTCCTGGAACATTTTAAGTTATTTATGTAACTTGTATTGCATATCTATTGGACTGCACCAAAAAAAGAGAAATTGTTGAATCACAAATGCTGACATATGAATACTTGTTTTGTTTACATTACACTTAGAATCTCTAAGACTCTGAGACTCAGATTACAATGAAAGTAATTTAATTTGGAGATAATCCAGGAAATGACAATAGTGAAGTGAAGGGGTGAGGCAAGGAAGAGGGGAGAGCCAATATGTGTGCTTTATCAAGCAAATTAACCACTGTGGGCAACTAGACCCCAGTCCCACTGGGGAACTCAGGAAGACTGTGCTAATCAAACACCCTATAGATACTCTGAATGGGGAACAAGGTATCAGGGGCATTTATCCATCAATTCTTGTCATTCATTGGTCAAGGGCTGCTCCTAAGGAACATTAATAATCCTCAGTGTATATATTCAGAAACACAGTTCTCCAGTAACCGGGGGAAGTACTCAGGCAAAGAACCACCAATACTGGCAGTTGTAGGTTTGTCTGGTGGGCTTGAAGAGGTGGGTGCTGGGAGAAGATGGCCGGGCACCCATAGTGTCCACTATGACACTGCAACTAAAACTGTAAAATCTGCATGCATTTTAATTGTGTAATCATTTAGCAAAATTATAGAATGACTCATCCTTGAATTCAATAATAAGATAGCAACTACAATAGTCATATTCAATTCAACAGGTATTTGTTAATTTTTGCCCAAAAATATGTATGTGAGGAGGATCCTTCTTCCACAACAAATTATAATCTAGTAGGAGAACTAAAGTAAGAAAAAAAAAGCATTGCAAGGCAGGTTGACAGATGGCATTGAGCTCTACTAAAGCCATTCAAAGTGTTTTGGGGTACAAAACAATGGCAAGATGTCTATCATATTTAAAGGTAAATGGTGATTAATAAAAAAAAAACATTAAAAGAAGTGTTTACCTTCAGACCACGCATGACTCCAAGCACAATCAATATGGCACTTGCAGAGTGCAGGTATATAGTGACATTATTTCTATGAAATCTGTGTAAGGTTCACGTAAGGTTGTTCGTGTTTGAGTAAAGCTTGAGCTATTTTTGCAGCTCTGTAAACTCAGTTAATAACAGAGAAAAGCTCAGAGTTAATTTGTTTGCTGGCACACATGAATTCCAACCAGAATGGTTCTATTCAAAATGTAAAAACAGAAATCTTCAAAAAACAATTAACTCCCTTTCTAGTGTCTCAACATGCTTTAAAATCAAAACTCTAGGTGTCACTTGTCTTGCTAAGCCATTCAGCAATCTAGTGTGAAAGCCAACTGCCACAGGATACAGAGAAGAAGAAAATTTTTTTCAAAACAGCAAAGTATAGTAGAAAAGTATTTCCAGGGAAAGGTTGAAAAGAGTGAAGAGTAAATGATGTTGATAAATGAGAAAAAATAAAGGAGGAAGAGGATACAGTGAAAAAACACTTAAACTTCTCAATACCATCAAGAAAAACATCTAGAAAGAAGTGTCTTTCCCCTACTGAGTATTATATGACAGACACTGTGTCAGGTTCCAAACACAGAGACCACCACCCCCACCCCTACCTGCAGTTTCACTTTCTGCAGGTTCAATTACCAGTGTTCAACCATGGTCCAAAAGCATTAAATGGAAAATTCCAAAGATAGAAAATAATAAGTTTTAAATTCTATGCAGCATGATTCAAAGCAGCATGATGAACTCTGGTGTTGTTCTGCTCTCTCTTTCCCAGGAATGTGAACCATCTCTTTGTCCAACATATTTACACTGTATACATTACGCATGTATTAGTCACTTATTAGCTATCTTGTTTATCAGATCGACTATTACTATTTTGCAGTCCTTGTGTTCAAGTAACTCACCCTTATTTCACTTAACAATGGCCCCAGAGCACAAAAGTAGTAATGGATATAATGGTTTGGACTTAGACTATGCCCCTAACCCTCAGGGAAACAAGGTAGCAATGTTGGAAGTGGAACCTGGTTGCTAAGGAGGGGTTCCTGGAGTTTTGGCCTTGGGAATTATAAAAAGTCCCCCCATCTCCCTCCCCTCCCCTCCCCTCCCCTCCCCTCCTTTTCTCTCCTCTCTCTCTCTCTCTCTCTCTCTCTCTCTCTCTCTCTCTCTCTCTCTCTCTCTCCCTCTCTCTGCTTCTTGCTCCCATGATGTGAGAGGAGAGCCTGTGTTTCCCGTTCTCTCTCTCTTCTTCTTGCTCCCATGATGTGAGAGGAGAGCCTGTGTTTCCCGTTCTTCTCCCTCTCTCTGCTTCTCACCACCATGCCCTGTGTTCTACAGCCCTAGCCTGACATGGACTGAAACTCTGAAATCTCTAAAAACTATGAGCAAATATGTCTTCCTTCCTCTAACTTGTGTAGTCATGTTTTTCGGACCACGGGAGCTAGAATGATCACCAAGACAGCAGACAACTGGAGTATACCAAAAAGAAACTGCAAAATGCTTCCTTTGGGTAAAAGTTCTTGACTTGAGAAAAGGTAGAAAATCATATACTGAGGTTGCTAAGATCTATTGTGAATTATTGTTATCAATCCATTACTGTACTTAATTTATAAATTAAACTATCCTAAGTACGTTATATATAGAGGAAAAAATAGTACATATAGGGTTTGGTACTATCTATGTTTTCAGGCATCTACTAGGGGTCTTGAAGTGTATCCCTCCCAGAAAAAAAAAAAGGACTGCTAAAAGAGATAAATTTGGAAGATTTTATTATTTTCAACCTATACTGCACCTCCTTACCAGACCTGTTTGGGAAGAGAGTTATACTTCTTGCCTCAGCTAGATCAGAATTGTTTCATTTCTAAGCTAAAGCCATAGAGTCACCACATAGTCCTGCCATTTCTTTTCCTTCTGCCATGAACCCTACAATGCCCCAGACTAGAATTACTTCTCCAACTGAATCCCCCCAAAATGAGAACATGTAGCACAGGCGCTGTGAGTGAGGATGAACATCTGCAGGAAGCACCATCACTGAGATATTGTGACCACAATATAACTTAGCTGGAACTGCCTGGTGAAAAGAGTCACTACCAATACTGAAAACACTGACAGGTGGAGAAGATTGAAATCTAACAACAGCACAAACAAGCTCAGTGGGTTCAGTGAGCAGAAAAGCACCAAAGGCATTTACAGGAACATTTCAGAAAAGAAACCAAATCAGAAAGACCAAAGGCAATGGAAGCCCTAGTGATGGGATGTGGTGGGGCAGTACTGGAAGCCAGGCACCAGAATCGCCTGGTCCATCAGGTAGCAGATAATTTACCAAAAATCATATCTGAAATTACACATATGATTTTTTTCCTTACAAATCTCAACCCAAACCAACATGAGACCTAGAGCCTAAAGCCCTAGAAGTTTTGTAAAATTAAGAGGGTTTGGATCCCCCCAGGCTACATTTTTCAAATTAGGTAAGTGTGGAACCTGTGGGAATTAGTGGTTTGTGTGGGGAACATACAGCCACAAAATAGGCCTAAAATGCCTCTCTAGAACATCAATTTATTGAGAAGGGGGGGAGGGGTGAAGACACAGCATTCTTCTACAACCACTGAGCCACCTTTTATGAAGTAAAATGAAAGACTGCACAGACATGAGACCCAGAACATCACAGACACCTCCAGCTTTGTGTCTACTCTGCCATTCATTGCCCTTCCATGGACAAATCTGAGAAGCGCTGAGCTAGGACAAGGCTCACTTCTCACCCAAAATGATGCTTTACCCTTGGAAAGGCATGTAAAGCCTGCCATGAAAACTAGTGGTTATGACTCACCAGAATTGTTCAGAGTATCTGGAAATAGCAAAAGAGTAGCAGGGAATGGCATTCCTTTCCCAAATATTCAAAGAACAAAGTATGTCAAATGAAGCCCAAAATTAAATCCTTGTCTTTTCTTTCAAAACAAGAAAAAAAATAATAATTTAGGTTCTAGCCCATACAGTAGATTCATCTTGCCAAAGGGAAACAATAATGGTTTTCAAAAAAAATCAAATAACCTCAGAAGAGACAGATCATATGTACTGTGAGTGGAAGAAAGTTCCAATTGTACAGTAATTGCTTAAATAGGTAAGTTGAACGTAACCAGATAAACTGGAGGTTAATTTGAATGACCTTGTTCATTTCCAATTACTAAAATCTTTAATTTTCCCCATTAGTGTTAAAGTCTCATAAATCATTCAGTAATAACCATTTTTAATTTCATGCATAATTCTGCCTGAATAAAAATGGTAAAAGGCAGTAAAGCCTTCACCTACAATATGCCACAAAGTAAGTCTTTTGCCCAAAACCCAGTGCCTAACACAATTTCCTTCATGCTATTATTTTGTGTGAACCACAGTTGCTTTAAATTAATGAATTCCTTATATATGTGCACATGTCTTCATTTGATACTCAACTATAACATATGCTCAGGTCAGTGTCATTAATTATCTGTGTGAACCAGGAGGAAGCATATAATTTCTTTAAGCTGCATTTCTTTTTTAATCTAAAATGAATAAATAACATCATTGCCACCATTAGCATTATCCTAACAATTCTCTAATATTCTGCCTTATGACTTTTCTTTCCTTCATTCTCTTTGTCCTTAATGCCATTTTCCCTGTATTTCAGCTACATTTGACATCACGGACATGCCACTCTTTCTAGAAAATCCTCTTGGTTTGTTTGCATAGCATCACACTGTCCTGTTGTTGGTTTTCTCATCCTTTTCTAATGATTCTCTGTTTCCTTTAATGCTTCCTCTGTATGTTCACAGATACCAGCACTCAATGCTGGTTCTATTTTATTTAAATTAAGAAGTTCGTATCACACTGCTCAGATTTCACCATATTCATTGTAAAATTATCTAGAAATTATTATTTCAACAGTTCTGCCATGAATTATGTATTCTACATGCATGTGTGTACAGAAAACAGATTCAAAGTTCTACACCCTTGGGACAGCATGCCTGCATTTTCCCTTCTGTTTCTTTATGTCATTCCC
This sequence comes from Graphiurus murinus, assembly GCA_004027655.1. Lineage (NCBI taxonomy): Eukaryota > Metazoa > Chordata > Mammalia > Rodentia > Gliridae > Graphiurus > Graphiurus murinus. The sequence continues at coordinate 42,272 of PVLC010002852.1, read as the reverse complement.
TCCAAGATAAGATGAAAATCATTATTCTATCTCTCTCTTCAGGGCTCATGGCAACAGAGGAGCAAGAGAGTCTATTATAATTAAGTTGTCTGAATTGCCTTAGCAATCCTCCTTTTTGGACAAGATCCAAGGAGGATCTGCTGCCTACAAAATTCCTAGGCCTGTCATACACGGCAGTAGAATAGCACAGTTCCAGTGTTGGTCAGAGGGTCTTTATCTTTCCAATTGAATCATTTATCTGTGTCAGGAGCTGTGGGTTCTCAAGCAGAGCTTGTCTCTCAGGCCTTCCTTTCTTCCCACACAGCCGTAGGGAGTCATAGAGCTTTTCCTTCCTCATTACAGTTACTCTTGTCCCTCAGGGTCTCTCCCTCTCATAGGGTGGGGAGAGGGATGTATGCTCTCAAGCTTCCCACTTCCCAGCTCTCCTGGAAAACAAACTAGGGTCATTTCAGGTCTCATGATGTATATATCAAAAACTAACAGATGTGTGCAAAGTATGTATGATTTTAAAACTCTACAAAGGTCTGAGAACAACTTCTTCTAGTTAAAAGCCTTTTATTCCTTTGCTGAGTTGTACTGAAGAGCCATTACTTTCTTCTCTTACTCCTGTCAGGAGTTACAGCACGGGGTTTGAGGGACCAACTCCCAGGCAGCTGAGGATCCAGCACAGCTCTCTTTTGTATGATTCTTCAGCACCTAGGACAGTGCTCAGATACCTTCTGGTTCTCAGGCATTGAAAGACATGATCTATATAGTACCAAAGGAACAGCTATAAATACTAATCTCTGCTAAGTGCATAGAAGCGTGACAGACAAGTTTTCTCCAAAGTAAGCCAAGTCTCTGATAAGAAGAGCTAACACAGACTTTGACAGTGTCTGGGTGCTGAGCTTTAAAACAAGAATTGCTGTAACGTATGATGAATGACCTCTGAAAGTTAATGAGTCAAGTTGTTTGTTGTTTAAATACAATAAAATCTGAATAATTAAAATGCATTAATGTTAGTAACTACTATTATGCCTAAGATTTTAAGAGTCAATGAAAAAGAATAATTTTGTTAGCTTACTTTTTTTTTTTTCTGGTACTGGGGATTGAACCCAGGGGCTTTATCTCTCAGCTATACCCCCATCCCTTTTTATTTTTTGTTTGTAAACAGGGTCTTACTAAGTTGCTGAGACTGTTCTTGAACCTATATTCCTCCAGTCTCAGCCCCCAAGGTGCTGGGAATACATGCCTGTGCCACCACACCCAGCCTTGTTATCTTAACTTTATCCCAGGGACTTCTGCCCAGAAGAAAAAAGCCATAGTTGAGGCATTCATTCTATTGGATTGTGAACATGATGCATAGAAAGAAGAAATTATTTCTAATGAACTAACCTTACAATAACAACAAGCACCACATACTTGGGGCACTATTCCCACAGACCACCATGGGCATAACACTACTGGGCAGAGGGGTGGGAAGGGGGTCACTGTCACCGTGTCCCTGACTGTGCTTTCAAAACTAAGCACAATAGGTATTTAGTAATCATTCAACAAATAATAGCTGATAGAATTTTATATTAAAATATGGTAAATGTAATTACTCTTTTATCTTTATGGGCAACCTTTGGTATAAAAGAGAAAAAAAAAAAAAGACAGGAGGAAAAAAGTCACACACATAGAACAGTTTTTCACTAAATCTCCTCCTAACTCGGAAAGGAAATGTAAGCTGGCATGGGAAAGGTGCTCAGGTAGAAAGCTAGCCCTGTCAACAGATGCACCAAACCCAGATCTGAGAACAGAACTGCAGAAGGTTGTGACTTCACCAAGGTGAGTCCTATCAGCTCCTCTGTGATTATAAATCTGCAGAAGTTCCCTTCATTACATTATCACTTTTGGCCTTTGCTGACATTTTTCTCTTGAAAACGGCTTAAGTAACACATCAAAATTAAAATTGGCTCAATTTTTCAGAGTTCAGAGAAGTTAACTGAGCCATGAAATCAATGTTAATAAATGTACTCAACATCTTTGGAGCTAAGAAGATTAGATTATCAAGGAGCTGAGATTTAATGGGACAATAATCAGCACCTTAACTAACCAATGACTAATAATAAAGCATAACATTTGACTCCACTCATGATTAAAGGCTTTGGGCTGCTGAGCACTAAGGTGTGCAGCCCTTAGCTCTCCCTCTGACAAGTTCAGGTGCCATTCAGTTGGAAGATGAACGTATTTCAAAGGAGAAAGCAGGGACATCTCTAAAATTTACATTTCTGTTTCCTTGCTTTGAGCTCTTTTCAGTAACAGGAGCTGGCATTAAGAAACTAACACTGGTTTCATGTAAAAGATATTTCTCTAACTTTTTTGATGCCTTTTTAGTAAATACAAATGCAAAGGATACAAGACAGAGAAGAAACAGGAGTGGGTGTTTGAAACCACAATCCCAGACTTATGCAACAGGGTGTTAGGGTATACATGGAAGGGACAGAGAGAGAAGGGTAAGGCAAGGCAGGGCAGGGTGAGAAGAAGAAAGAGGAGAGGAGAAGAGAGGAGGGGAGGGGAGAAGAGTTCTAATGCATAGAATACAACATTGAAGATATTAGAGGAGAAGTGGGTGACCCAGAAATCAAGGAAACTCTAAAGGAGCCCCACCTCAATGACATTTCTTCCCGTGGCTTCTTATTCAGTGTTCCTTTCTGTGGATATGTAGTTCTATCTACAGCATGCTTTCATGCCCAAATTAGGACACAAAATCACTGGAAAAACAACTGCCACATCACAGTACAGAGATGGATTAATGACCGGGAAGGAAGTGCCTTGGCTGCGATGATGGACTCAGAGTACAACATCTAAAGTGTTCCTGAAGCTGCCATTTAGAATACCTGCATCTGCTTGTTAGGGCTGATATAACAAAATACTACACACCGGGCGGGCTTAAACAACAGAAAATTGTTTTCTCTCAGATCTGGATATTGGAGGCTGAACATCAATGTAATAGCAGGTTGGTTTTCCTAGAGGCCTCTCACCTTGGCTTGTAGATGGCCACCTCCTCACTGTGTCCTCACACGGCTGTGTGTATGTGTGTGTGTGTGTTTGTGTGTGTGTGTGTGTGTGTGTGTTCTTGGTGTTTCTGCCTCTTCTTCTAAGAACACCAGCCCTATCATATTAGGGATCACCCATATGACCTCATTTAACTTTAAAGACTATCTCCAAATGCAATCACATCTGGGCTACTGGGGATTAGCATTCAACATACACATTGGGGGGGGGTGCACAGTTTGGTTCACGATGAGCAATGTTCTCAATGGAAATTCATTAATATGGCAATGTAATCACAAAGTGTAATAATCACTGAGTAGCCCCTTTGCTCCCAGAACGGTTCCAAGTGTCACAACTCTGTTAATTGTCAAGCAATAACTCTCCTTTTTACAAAGGAGAAAGCTGAGGTATGGAGGCTGAGAACTTGCCCAACAAAGTCATACATTCCAGGCAGCCTGGATTATTGAAGTCCTATGTCTGCATTAGAGGCCATGTTGTCAGCCATGGTTCTCTACCCCTCCTGTGCCCCAGGCTGTGAAGACATGTGCAGATGGTAAGGGATGAGGATTGTTCAAGAAAAGCCAACTGTTGATCAGTGAGGCGGTTTAACTAAAGGCACCCTTCTCTGTGTTCTCTGGATACAGTCCTCATCTATAAATAAAGACACCAAAATTATTCACTTGTTTTTTCTCCAAAGCTCACGATTCCATGAAATTCTTACTGCCAGTGGTTAAGTCTGTGGGTGCTAGGATCACCCTTGGTTTTCAAATATGAGCTCTGTCACTTCTAACTATGCAGCCTTGGGAGGTTCCTGAGCCTTTTTAGTTCTCATCTGTAAAATAAAGATGATCCCAGGATTTGCTTTCTTGAACTGTCATAAAGGCTAAAGGAGACAATCCGTTTAAGTTATCAGCAAAATGATTGGCACATATCATGTGCTCTGTACATGTTGGGTGTCATGATTATTATCTACCCAATAGAATGATCAGCTATGCCAAGATTCACTTTTATAAGTGCTTGATTGAATTAAGATCTGCTACATTTCATAATACAAAGGAATATCATCAAGAGAAATATATGAAAACCTCACAGAATAAGCACCTTGGGCATTCATAAAACTTCCTTAATTTTCATTTGTACTTCTAAATATTAAGCACACAGACAAATTTCTCAGAAAGTTTTTTATGGTTTTAAACATTGCAGTAATAAAGGGTCCCAGGGTACACAGAAGCAATTTATACAGAGGTGTAGCAACCATTTAAGAAGGGATATGAGAAAAATCAAAACAATAAGATAAATTGCTGTCTGAGGAAACTAGAAAGTCTGAATACCAATGGCCAAAAGAACAATCAAGATTGCTCCCGTAAGCCGGGCGTGGTGGCGCACGCTTGTAATCCCAGCATTCGGGAGGCTGAGACCGGAGGATCCGGGTTCGCGGCCAGCCTCAGCTACCTAGTGAGGCACTCTGCAACTAAGTGAGACTCGGTTTCAAAATAAAGAATAAAAAAATATATATATATAGGACTGGGGGTGTAGCTCAGAGGTAGAATGCCCCTGAGTTCAATCCCTAGTACCGCAAAAAAAAAAAAAAAAAAAAAAAAGATTGCTCCCAAAATAAAAGTTCTTATGACATACACTTAGTTTTTTCATGTGTAGGGAACAATTACAATTATGGATTACTGTGAAAATCAAGTAGGCATTATTATACCAAATACTTGATAAATGCCGAATCTCTCCTGAGGAAAGCCTTAATAAATATACTTTACCACTACTATTGTCTAAGACAATCTGATGGGGCTTGAAAATTTGAAAAATTTTAAAGTTCCTTGGAAGATTCTTATAATCAGCTATGGGAACATATTCAAATAGACATGTAGTTAAGGAACTCATTACCTTTACTGTATCTCTGTAATCTATATTCAACATCACAGAAAGACTCCTTAATATATATTAAACATAAATATATATAATATAAATATATATAAGTACAAATATGTTATATGTATAATATATATATATTTGTTTGGTTTGTTTGTTTGTATGCATATATATTTTTGAACTTCACTATGAAGTACAATTACAAGGCACTAATAAATGTATTTAAAAATAGTATCACAAAGGAGAACAACAATCTTAACTAAAAGCTTAGTGGCCAAATTCCTTCATTATTTTTTTGATATAGTATATATAACTACATATAAGTCAGTTAAATTAAGGCCCTCAGAGCCAATCATATAATGAATGTTTAGTATACTCTGTGAGCATCTGCATGGGGTGAGGCCCTTTGCAGTAATATTTAGTAGATACCCATAGAGCCTGGAGAGTCTATCCAGAAATGGGATTGTAAGAAGGTATAAACAACTTCTTTTTCCTAAGGATACAAATTAGAGTAAGAGTATACTCATGTACTAAAGTTAAGTGAAGAACATAGGACATCAAATTATATAATGATAAAAGCACTGTAACATCTTATCAATATTCTATTTCTTTTTTCTACCACTTTAACTATTCCAGAAGAAAGAAGACTTCTGTGTACTAGGGTGCAAGCTTGACAAAGAAGACGGGAATCATGTCTGAATTACTCATCATGTTTTCTCAGTGCCTTGTGTTCAGTAGGCACTCAATAAGTATGTGTTGAGTTCGTCAAGTATGCTTCTGATGGACATTTATCCACAGGGAAGCTATTGTCTACCTTTACCTGTTACATTAGTTGAACTGTCACATTCCAGCTCATTCCAATCCCTCCAGGTATGTGCAAGCCCCACTTTCATTTGCCTTTTCAAGGATACGACCACCTGTTCTCTTCTTTCTCTGATGAATTACATTTTCCTCTTGCCTAATAAGTCCCATTAATAGGACTTGCCATCTTAAGAAAATGTTCTCTTGACACCACTTCCTCTCCCTGCTATGGTCATATTTCTTTGCTCCCCTCTGAATCAAAACTTGAAACTTGCTTCTGTCCCTGAGCCACCTGATATCATGCACCTTGCTCCATTTATTCCCTGCTTACTTGCTTTTCCATAGCTCTCAGCATTTTCTAGAAGACAACAAAATCTATTTATTGTGTTCTGCTTGTTGTCTTGGAACTTAAGATCTGCAATGGCAATGACCTTTGCAAATCTTACTTATGGAAATCTCCTAAGGTAGATCAGTTGACAAATGGAAGACAGTCAATAAATGTATGGCAAATGGATGCCTAAATAGTTCACATTTTGTTCTACATATGCTTCCACATAGAATCACCTATCAAATAGCCTAAAAATGACACTTCAAATAATACTATATATATATATACATATACATATATATATATGGCATTATCAATGCCAATCTCAATATCATATACAGGAAGGGCAGGAGGGTGGCCCAGGAGGAAGCTCAGCAAGTGCTGTGTGCATTTATGTCCTACCATGCTGAACGTCATTATGCCGTATGATTACAATGCAACAATACTTTAAAAAGAAAGTTGATATTAAAATAGGACACTTTAAGTGTTGCAAAATGTATAGACTCTAAGTTGGTTAACAATATTATAAAACTCCCATAGAAATAAGAATTAAGAGTGCCTTTAAGCTGGGCATGGTGGTGCATGCCTGAAATCCTAGCTGGAAGGTTAAGACTGGAGAATTACAGGTTTGAAGTCAGTCTCAGCAACTTAGGTGACCTTTCACAATAAAATAGGACTGGGAATGTAGCTCAGATGTAGAATGCCCCTGGGTTCAATCTCCAGTACTACAGAAAAAAAGAGTACCTATAGTTAAACTTCACTCCCAGAAATGTAGAAATATATATTAATTACAATATAGAATACTGTATTATTATTGAGCTTAAAATTTAATAGAAATCCATTGTAAATTTATATAACAAATTCCACATTGTTTCTCAGAAACAATGAACTGATATCAATTAATGGTATTCAAGCTCTGTGATATAGTCTTCCTTTCAGGGAAGAGCGAACTTGCTCTAAAACATAAACCATCAAAAAATTTAAAATTCTACCAAATGGAGAGCATAAATCAATGAGAAAAACATTCTTCTGCACAATTAAAATTACTTATCATATTTAGTTTGTAAAAGCAAGTAAGACTCTAAAGAATGAAAATTATGTGCCAACTCTGTGACTATCAGGGCAGATTTAGAACCCAGGGTACAATCAAGCCCAGGCCATGTCAGACATTCTGCAGTGGATATTCTTCTGTGAAAAATAGAAATGAAAGAAGTAAAAGTGAAAAGGGGCTTTGATATTAAGCAAGTAAGGAGGCACAAAATATACAAATGAAAGGGAAAATATAGAGAATATGTGTAAGAAGGAGGCAACTTGAAATGTGATACACTTGTTAAGTATCAAAAGGTGCTAGAGGCTGTAGAAGATGTCTTAAAATGACTAAGATTATCTTTATTTAAATATTTTATAGCCTAATGATGACTACATACAAATGAGGACATATCAAACAATGCCACATAAGAAAACTGGATCACAAATAATGAAGTACTGATGAAATCTACATAGGAAGAGACTCCTAACTGAGAGGACTTGGAAAACACAGGTAAATTATGTCTTGCGAGTTGACTTAAAGAAGGTGGAAATTGAACACAGACACGACACGGTAGGTCAGAGAAGAGCAGTCCAATCTCAAGGGAGCAGGTGTAGTGGGGAAGTAGAAAAGAGCTTGGAAGCATGCAGTCTGGTCCCCAAATGATGCAATCAGTCACTGACCACCAACTATTCAGTGCCTCAGCTTCCTTTATGCCTCAATTATGAGAGCATTCTGCTTCCAATGGGCCCTTTATCATGATTCCAAAAAAGAATAGCCATTCTGTAGACTGGCCAGCTGTTGAGCTCAGTCAAATACTAAAAAGAGAAGTGTGATCAAATCCCCTTGTGTACCAAAGAAAGGTTTAGTGCTCTCAATGTGAGAAGAATCCCAAAGCAAATTGAATCTACAAACAATTAGTGCTTTACAGAGCAGGGAACTGAATAAAGACAAAGGCCAAATAAGCATAAATTTGTTCCATGTCATGTAAATACATATTCTTAAGGGGTAACTTAAGGGAACCACTCCGGACAAGAGGTCAGGGATTTCCCTGTGACAAATGTATGTGTAAGACAGTCATGGTGGCACCTACCTATAATCTCAGTAACAGGGAGGCTGAAACAGGAGGATCACAGGTTCAAAATCAGCATCAGCGACTTAGTAAGGCTCTCAGAAATCTAGCAAGATCTTGCTTCAAAATAAAAATAGAGTTGGGAGTACAGCTCAGAGGTAGCATACCCTGGGTTCAATCCCCCCAAAAATGTATGTGTAAATGACATAATTTTGCTCTTCTTTATGGCTCAGTACAATTCCATTGTGTATATATACCACATTTGCTTTATCCATTCATCTGTGGACGGACACCTAGGATAGTTCCGTAATTTGCCTATTGCGAATAATGTTGCTATAAACATGGATATGCATGTATCACTACAGTATTCTGACTTTGATTCTTTTGGAAAAATATCAGGGAGTGGTATAGCTGGGTCATATGGTGGTTCTATTCCTATTCCTTTAGAGAATCTCCATAACATTATGCTTACGTGAGATCAGACAGTCTCAGAAAGTCAAAGGTCATATGCTTTCTCTCATATGTGGAAGCTATAGAGAAAATAGAAAACAAAAGGGACTTCCAATAAATGAAGAGAAAGACCGGTAGAAGAGTGGAAGGGGATTGGGAGAGAAAGGTGGTGAGGAAAAAAGAAAAGGTGGCTTGATAAAAGAAACAGTTCAGATAATTCCATGGCCATCCATGAAGGTATGTATCACTAAACTCTAACACATAAGGGGGGAGGGAGAATGTGGAAGGAATCACACCAAGTGCTGTGTACATGTATGTTTGTATCACATTGGACCTCACTATGATGTATAATTAAAATGCACCAGTAAAGACATATTTTTTAAATGTATATGTAGAGTCAAACACATTTTCAAAAATTGAAAAAGGTGCTGACAGATTTGGGGGAAAGTGCAGTTGAGTAGAACACACACCTCCAGGCATCATCTCTTGCTTTGTTCTACTTCATTAAAGGAAAGGAAATGCTATCACCCACACCAGTTTCATGTTGCTTACTTGGTCTATAGACTATCCACTCTCTGCTGGAGATTTCATAAGAGGACATCTTTCAGAAGCTTCCCTTACACATTCTTTGTTGAAATGTCATCAGAATTCTGTCCCCCTGATTCCACATCCATTGAAAACCTTGGTGGGTCTTCATCTCACATCAAAACATTTCCCTTTCCCTCCATTTAACAACTTTGCCCATTACATAAAGAATGGAAAGACAAGCCTAATCCAGTTTAAACTTGTGTTCTGCTAAAGGAGGTCTAGTAATGGGGCGCAAACTGAAGGCATAAATAAGGCATCTAGCCATCTCATCACTCACTTAAAAGCTACTGTTCAGTGAACATCATGGTTGTTGTCACATGGCATTTCATATATTCTGACCACTATGATTTTAAAGAGCCCTATTATCTCTGCATTCATTAGCATAATTAAAATATTTTAGTTTACCATCCTCCCCTGGCCCTGAATAAATAATTCCTTTTCTCAAACAGGTGGCCGGAAACAATGTCTATTTTAGGTTATAAGTACTAAAAATAGACAGTAGAAGAAATACATTCTAAAAATAACAAATCTGTAATTTGTACCAGAGCTGCCCTAACCTGAGTGAGCTCTCATCCCAATACTGAGAATACGACTGTTATTTCCCTCGTCAGCCAAAATGGAACAGGGGGTAATAGAGTCAGTTCTACCACTCTGTGAGATTTACTGCTATACTTCTCCTAAGAATTTCTCAACAAGGTAGGGGGACACTGTTTACAATGAACTGCTTGGTATCTCTGGGGTCCCCCGCATGAGACAGAGACAAAGATCTCAAGCAGGGATCTCATACTTCTAAAACTCAAGAATGATTTAATCCTTTAAGAGTAAGTGCAAACAAAATACACATTTTTAACTGATAACTACCCTCCTAGTAAAGTCTGAAAAGCAGATTACCCACTAAGCTAGCAGACTATATTACTGCTACCTTTTTAATCGTGTGTGTGTGTGTGTGTGTGTGTGTGTGTGTGTGTGTGTGTGTTTGTGGTACTGGGGACTAAACTCTGGGTTATTCTACCTCCAATCTACACACCCAGCCCATTTTAATTTTCATTTTGAAATTTTTTTATTTTGAAAATTTTTATTTGAAAAAATTAGGGTCTCACGAATTTGCTGAGATCTTCATTAAGTTGCTGATCCTGGTCTGAACCTGTGATACACCTGTCTCAGCCTCCCAAGTAGCACTATGCCTGGCCACTACCTTTCTTTTAGGATATTAATGATGTTTATTATTCAGTATAGTAATATATATAAAATATGCTTACATGTTTTGTATTATGAGCCCATGGGTCAATTTTGTACTGTAGACATGTTTTTTTTTTTTTAAATACAATCCTCATAAAATGAATTAGATGACAATATTTCAAAACCACTGAATATTTCCACTGATACACAGTCAGAGTGAGTGAAATAAAATGCACAGTGCCAGAAGTGGGGACACAGAGAACTCAGCAGGCAGACCACCAGGCTGGGGCTGCTCTGCAGGTACCTGAGTGGATGAAGAACCTTGGCTGGCAGTGCTGGGAGTGGAGAGGGAGGGCACAGAGGGATGAGTCAGCCACAGCTAGAGCTGAGAACTCCTGACTGGTGCAGCAGAGCAGATGGGGAGATGACTCACATGGGAAGGAGGCTGGTTGTGTAACAGGGGTTGCACAAATAAATACACTTAGCAAGAATAGTGGAAACCGAGTTTCTTACCCTCCAAGAAGGAGGTACAATTGTGGAGGGCGGGAGGCTCAAACAAGGCAGGAGACGCTGAACTGTAACGGGAGGTGCCACTGTTTCAGACAGAGTATTCAGAAATATTCCCTCTTGTTTTCTGTTAAAAAAAAATGTGTATCCCTCTACAATGCACCAATTGAAAAAAAAGTGTAAGACTGGTTAATTCTTTAAGTGTCAGAGTTCTCAAGTGAAATCATCTGGGTCCAGATATTTATTTTTTGGGTTTTAGATTACAAATTCAATTTTTCTAAGGCTTATGGGACTATTCAACTTGTCTATTTCATCTTGTTTAAGCATTGGTAGTTTGCACTTCTGGAAGAATTGGTCCCTTGTGGTTGTCAAATATTTAAGTAAAAAGTTGATCATCTTATTCCATTTTTACCCTTTAAATGGCTACAGGGTCTAAAGTGATACCCTTTATTTCATTTCTGATATTGGTGACTTGTGTCTTTTTGTTGTCAGTTGCCTAGAAATTTACCTATTTTATTGATTTTTTTCAAATAATCAGCTTTTTGTTTCATTTATTTTCTCTGTTTTCTTATTGTGTTCTGCTTTGTTGATTTCTACCCTTTTCTTTTCTTCATTTTTCTTGCTTTGAATTTAATTTGCACTTCTCTTTCTGTTTCTTGATGGGTATTTTTTGGTGTTTAGTACTGGGAATTGAACCCAGGGGCATTCTACTGCTGAACTATACACCACAGCCCTTTTTATTTTTTTATTTTGAAACAGCATCTAACTAAGTTACTACATGCTGGTCTTGAACTGCCCATCTTTGTGTTTCAGCCTCCCAAGGAGAGGTGTGCACTGTGCCTGACCTTTTCCTTGTTTATAATGTACAAATACAACACTTAAGAATTTCCCTTCAACATGGCTCCAGCTGCTTGCAGAGAAGGCACTTTCACTTGCAAGGCTTTATGCTTGCTGCACATACCTGATTTCCCAGATAAACATTTCATGCCCCCCCCCCAGGATCCCATATCTAGAGTTCTAATACTTTCCTTATTTTCCCCTATTAAACCAGAAGATCTAGAATGACTTTCATTAAACTCATTCTAAGGTGTGAGGAAGGACATTTGCATTCCAAAAGGGCACCCAGCTTCCTACTTCACAAACTTGGGAAGGGAGCCATCACTGGACCCAAAATCACTTCTGTCAAAGACCAGAGCCTCTTAGTTGACTTGATCTATACAGAATACTGATAATCCAGAGGATGATCACCATATCCTTATCCATACTTTATCTTAAAGATACTAAGAATAGACACTAACACAGGATTGGAATTGTCAACGACTAATCAGAAAAAGCACTTGGAAAAAAACTGTGTGCACAGGCACAGTTCACTGGTCCTCAATGTGTTGTCCATGGACCAACAAAGTTGGCATCACCTGGGAATCTGTCAAGCCTCACCCCAGATCTACTGAACTAGAAACGTGGGAAAAGAGGCAGAAATCTGTGCTTATATCCGAATGATTCCAAGGCAGCTAACATCTGACAAATGTTGTACTGTTGAGCACAAAATTCAATGTCTTGGGATTTTACTTTGAATCCAGAAAGTCTAGTAACCTGACAGGAAGATTTGTAAGCTGACAGGGGTTCTCCAGGCTGTCATTTAGAATTAGACCATCATTCAAAAGAGACCTGATGGGCTCACATTTAATCAAGGCAGTGGCTATCTCAGAAAAAGGTCACTATTCATATTTAGTAAGAGGCAAATGCATGAACACGCTCACATCATGGTTATTTGTGATTTAAAAAAATGATTCAAAAGTATCTACTAAGCCTATCTATTTAAGAAAATTGCCAACATTTTCAGAACGTTCCTATGATTTACCACAAACAAAAAATATACTCACATACTAACCCACCATGTCAGTATACTTTTTTACTTACGTACCTTTTAAATTTTTTCTTTCTCAAATGTTTCTTTTAAATAATTATATGCACATATTAGGTTCTAAAAAAGTCATAAGTCTGCTTACAAACATAAACACAGACACAACTCTTTCATCCCCAAAATAAAACTATATCCTAAGAACACATTCAAAATTATAATTGTCGCCACTGATATAGCTTCACATTTAGTAAGTATTTTTTAAGTTTCCACGCAAAGCACCAGTCCTGGGGAGGTAGAAAGATGAAAGTAACAAAACAGGATGCCTGACCCAGGGCAATCAGCTCGGTCTAAGAAGACCTGGTCCCTACTCTCAAACAACCACTGCAGGAGCCTGATAACTAAGTCACCAGTCCTGAATTCTCAGGTTGGAGAGGATGTCAAAATCCTGGGATTTCTTTTCTTACTTTGTACATGTTGCACATCCCTAACCCCAAAATACAAAATCTGAAATGCTCCAAAATCTGAAATTTTTGAATAATAATGTAATACTCAAATAATATAATATTCAAATGTTCTTGGATTTAGGAGCACTCCGGGCTTTCAGATTAATGATGCTCAAACAGTAATGTGTATGCAAACATCCCCAAACCCCTAAATCCCTGAAAGTGGAAACACTTCTGGCACCAAGTGTTTCTGATAAGGCATACACAAATCATATGACACTAAAGAGTTGACATAGAGAGAAGCAGCAGAGCAGTGCTGCTGTGGTATTTCAAAGAGGAAATGGAAGATTTGAGAAGAAGAACCAGCATTTGGGTTATCGATTTTGAATTCGAACTGGATTAGGGTGTGCAACTCTGCACTCACTAAGACATGATCCAACAGTTAGTTATCTGGGCCCAGCTAGTCCAGGAGATATTTTTATTAAAATTAACACACTTGCCACAGGCGTGGCATCTTCCTGGGTGAGTTTATTAACAAGAAGGAGCGAAGCCCAGGGCCTTCCTTCCACTGTGCGACCTTTTCTCTGCTAATTAACGGATCCATCAGCAGGCAACCAGGTTAAGTAAAAAAACAAGAAAGTAGCTGGTGTTCACACCAGTCAAATTTGCCACTTGTTAACAGCTCTAAGAGAAAAAACACAGAGAACAGAATAAAAACACCCTCTCGGGAAGAAAGATTGAAGTTAGATTTTCTTTTTCCTGATGGATTTCTATAATCCTAGTTCTCCTTAGTTCTCCAAATTAATTTTATATATATTACAAGTTATTTGTAGAGAAGCTCCTTCTACTCTCTTTTGCTGTACCCTCACTTTACCCTTTCATCTCCACCCTCATTAGACAATTTATGAAATCTGGGCCACAGAAACTACAGTAGTTGGAAGTCTAATGGGCAACGAGAAGAGTACGTGCAAACCCTTCACCTATAATTTCACTCTCACACAAACCACTTTGAGGAAAAAAGAGTGGGGATCAAAAAGAAAATCTAAGGTTGGAATAAAATAAAGCCAAGCTTCACACCAGAAACATAGAGCTTCCTACAATCTTTGTTTCCAACATGAACAAGTAAGGAATAATTGCACCTTTGAGGTCCCTAAAGATTCTAGAAAAGGGAATTTAAAATCAAGGTCATCAAGCCCCAAAATGTTTAAATACTTTCTAAAACATTATAAAGTGGTTATAATACTTTTGATTAAGTAATGCTCATGTGCAGATGACTATAATATAAAATGCAAATTTAAATATGGTTCATTTTATTCTGTTATTAGTATCTTTGGGGATTTGGAAAATATATATGCAGAGGAAAAATGTATAATCTAGATTCTCTTCAGCCTTCTGCCTTCAGGGTGATGATTCACAATCACCTTAATACTAAGAAAATAGACCTAGCAGAGGTGACCACAGTTTAGGTCTTTCTTTCTATGTTCATGTTTGTAAGCATGCACCACAACTTTTTCAGCATACACAATTAACAGCAACAGCTGGGAATTGACCACCAATACATATTGAGTGCTAAAAAATATTTTTCTATCTGTAAATCATTAATAAATTTAGCCTTTAGCTATGCCTCTCTATATCTACTATGTCCTATAATATATACACCAGGGTAAGACACTCCCTCTTCACTCTACTGGCTATAAACTTACTCTTTCTGATTACATATAAAATATCAAAATGAGAATATAGAAAGGCAAGATGTTTTTGATGCAAAAATATTTTCAAAAGGAACCAAAGGGGAACACGAAACTCCTTGAAAAATAACTTTTCCCACATTTCTAGCCCTTTTCCCTAGATTTTGAAGTTGTAGCCAAATTTTGAAATCTGCTAATATTCTTCAGAGAACTAAGACATAAGCCTTCAAGAGTAAGTATGTGCCATTTGCCCTATGACATTTGAAAAATATATATAGTAAGCCGGGCATGGTGGCGCATGCTTGTAATCCTAGCATTTGGGAGGCTGAGACTGGAACCTCAGCTACCTAGTGAGGCACTCCTCAACTTAGTGAGACCCTGTTTCAAAATAAAGAATGAAAAATAGGGCTGGGGGTATAGCTCGGAGGTAGAATGCCCCTGAGTTCAATCCCCAGTACCGCAAAAAAAAAAAAAAAAAATGTATATAGTGATGGCAGAATCACACTACAAAGTCATCCTATGCTGCTCTCCTAAAGACATAGATTACTTCATCAATGTAATTGATGATTAGATCAACGGCATGTTTCTCCAGTATTTTAGACTAAAAATAAATCCTTATCTAGTTATATAGAAAAAGTCCAAAAATAGCAATAAAAATTCATTGTTATCCAAAAATGGAAAGTGCTTCTTAGGCATGAATGTACTGCTGAACCAATGATTCTCCTGTTAGCCTTTTGGGATGGTAATAACATCAAAATGCCATAACAGTGAAAAAGAAAAAAAAAAAATCCAAGAGCAAAAGACTAATCTGACAATGATTGATATGTCATAAATGTCTATGTAACCCTGTTGCACTCGAGAAATGTATAAAAAATCCGTGCTGAAAAAATAAATAAATAAATTTTTTAAAAAAACTAATTAAGAATATGCCAGACAGGAAAACTAGGCTCAAAGAGTAGTACATAAATCCTAAAGTAGGGAAATGGGTGTCAGTTCTTCATCTAAACCCAGTCCCTGAAAGCATGCAGTTGGGATTGCCCTGCAATGCAATAGGGCATTGATTGACAGGCTTTCTGGAGAGGCATTCTTGCAACCCAACACAATGCCACCCAAGTACAGGAAAACATGAGAACTCACAAGATGAGGGCAAATGTTCAGGACTATTCTTCTGGGGGAAACAGGGTGGCAGGAAATTTATTCTGTAGGCCTAGATCTAACAAATCTGTAGAAACTATCCTTTCCTTCTTCATCAAGTCAAAGCTTCATATAATATTCAGCAATATGGATATGTTCAATTTTTCTCTGTTACTATTTTATTCTCCAACTACCTCCTCTCTTTTCTTATTTTCAGATAGAACAAAATCACTACTATTCAGGGTGAGTTGAGTAGTTGAGTATCCATCTGCTCATGCTAACCCTTAGTCTTGGGATAAAATTTGAGATATGCAAAAATGGTATTGGGTAGAGACTGGACTACTGGATTTGATAATCTGATAATCCTTTTTTTTTTGTTTGCAGTACTGGGGATTGAACTCAGGGGCCTTCTACCTCCAAGGTACACCTCCAGCCCTATTTTATTTTTTATTTTGAAACAGGATCTCACTAAGTTGCAGAGGGCCTCACTAAGTAGCTGAAGCTGGCCACAAACCTGTGATCCTCATGTCTCAGCCTCCCAAGTACTGGGATTATAAGCATGCACCACCACCCCAGGCTCTGATAATCCCTCTTGATGAAGAAAAGACATAGTTGCTTTCCAGTGAAAGAAAAAACAAAACTCCTAGTGCATATAGGGAAGAAAGAAACCTCCAAGATTAGAGATCTGCATGCAGGAGCAAAGGAGGCCAAACAAAACCTTTGATGATTTTCCATGATTGGCATCATCCCTGAGGCTATAACTTCCTCTGCTGACAACACTGGTGGCTCCAACAACAACAAGATAATAAGCCCATGTTCTTATATTAGCCCTATGTCCAAAACCCACTTACCAGTCTGAGGGACCCAGCTTTTTCCCATCCCACCTCTAGATTTCTAGACTTAAGGCTTCAAACCTCAGAGGGTCAGCTGCTTTCTTCCTCTTCCCAACCCAGCTCAATCATGTTCTCTAAAGAGTGATAATCTAGCCACTTATCCCAGCCATAGCAATTAATCAAACACTATAATTAGCCTTGCACCGGAACTCTCTGTGGACTTGGCTTCTCCTCTCCCCTTTCTAAGCCTCCCCCAATGTTAGGTTGTAAGCTCTTAGAAGACAGGGGTGGCCCTTTAGATCTGATTCCCTACCAAATCTAGCACAGTGCTTCTCATCAAGTAGATTTCAATAAATATATGTTTAATAGCAAAAACGTTTGTTTCTTTATCCATGCACATGTTAAACATATAGTTGTCCATAAAAAGGAGCATCACAAATTGTGTTTCTTGAAATTTATTTTTCATTATCACCTCCTCAAAGAAGACTTTTTTGTCTAATCACATCTCCATGAAATTTTAACACCATAGATATATTATGTATCTAATGTATGTTTATCTGCTTTTGTACATTAAACGAGTAAGTTTTTTTTCACCCACCAAGAACCAAATTCCATCCCCTTAGGGGAAATGTAATTCCTATTAAGAATGCATGACCTTAAAGTGTGCAACAATTGGTATCATTTTACTATCTCTAATATGTAGTTGAATATAAATGATCAAGAAACATCATCTTTCCTTTAGGTCAGTCACTTATATGAAGAGGCCAGGAGCAGCAAAGTCTATCTTTTGGTATCCTAAGCCCCAAATTCCCTTCCTGCTTTTGTCTACTACTGCCTCTTCCCTTGTTTTCCACAAAAGAAGAGTCTACAGAATTAGCAAGTGAATGCCAAGCTCATCTTCTGCTTCCTCAATTTTAACACTTTTTAGTTAGTGTTAGTCCCTTTTCTGTTGCCAATAACACAAGACAAGTCAGGTGTGGGAGGTGGTGCATGCCTATTATCCCAGTACTCCTGAGACAGGAGGATGGCAGGTTCAAAGCCAGCCTCAACAACTTAGTGAGGCCCTTGGCAACTTGGGGAAACCCTGTTTCAAAATAAGAAATTAAGTTGGGTGTGGTGGTGCACACTTTAATCCCAGCATTTGGGAGGCTGAGACTGGAGGATCCAGGTTCGTGGCCAGCCTCAGCTGCATAGTGAGGCCCTCTGCAACTTAGTGAGACACTGTTTCAAAATAAAGAATAAAAAATAGGGCTGGGTTTGTAGCTTGGAGGTAGAATGCCCCCAAGTTCCATCCCTAGTACCACAAGAAAAAAAAAAAGAAATTAAATGGATCTGGGAGTGTAGCCCAGTGGTAGAACACCTGCCCAGTACCACAAAAAAAGTCATAAGACCACAGACTGTGTTAGTTATAGAGAAGAAGTTTCCTGGGTCAGAACAAGTCAAAACATGGCAAATGACAAGGGATGTGCATGTCTCTTCTGGCATCTGTCCCCTCTTTTCACAAAGCCATTAGGATTCAGTCATGGGATATCCACCCTAATGACCTTATCTAATCCCAATCACCTTCCAAAGGCCTCACCTCTAAGAACCATGGTAAGATTGAGCTTCCAACATCTTAACAATGGGAATTAAGTTTCAACACATGAACTTTGGGGGGCACCCAAACCTTATTCAAAATATAGCACATGCTAATACACACAGTTCAAACTACTTCCCACTCCATAAACTGGATGAATGGACTCACCTCTTGCCGTTTGAAGTTCTGGACATACTCCTCAAACTGTTCGTCTTTTGTCTCATCGGCTTTTCCCAGCTTCTGGAGGACCTAGTTTGTGAATAAAACAAAATGGTTTCATTTAACGATGTTTTCAGAGGAAGGTGTGCCTTTTCAGGGAAAGAGCAAGAGCAAGGATACCACGCTGCTCTGAGGAGACTCAAGGGAAACCACCCTCGGCATTACTAGTTTTTCTGTTCTGGGGGCATCTAGGATTGGTGGCTTTGGAGCAGAACAGACCTGGATTTTAATCACAGATCCCCCACCCATAGTCTGTGGTTTTGAGCAAGAGTCATGCTACATTGAATTTATTTATTTAGTTAGTTAGTTAGTTATTCATTAATTTATTATCTGCTTCTTCCAGGAGTTTGTGCATGACTTAAAGATAGAAGCCATGTTTTAACTGTCCTTTTGTCCAAAACATCAGACACAATTCTTGATGCATAATAGGTACTCAATTGTTTGTTTAACAGTGAACTAAAGCTATTTAATTCCTAGGAATAGTGTTATCTTCTGATATATCCCCCACAATACTCCAAGAGGCCACGGGATATACTAGGTCCCATGCTAAACATTGGTCATCCAGAAATACAATGACAAATAAACAAGCACTTATCCTAAAATAACTTATATCTAGAGGAATAGGCAAGGCATGTCCATAAAAACAAGTGAAAGACAAAGTGTTAAAAGTAATATGGGAGGCTCTGCTATGTTATTAACAATACTCCTCAGAGTTGAGGTCTCCAGGGGATGCTTTGTAGAGGTTATTCACATTGGGCTTTTAGAAATTCCAATCAACAGGAATGAAGCTGAGCTCATTCTAGCCAAAGAAGTAGCCCAAGCAAATCACCATTATATATGGTGCCATTATATATTCTAAGACTGGGCAGGAGTAATCCTGCTTGCCTAGAGCATAGCAGGGTACCAGGAGAAGCAGTTCTTAGAGAGACAGCAGAAAGTTGCTCGGGGACAGCAGAAGGACTCAGACAGCTCTAATTGGGTTCACTATTCAATATTCCCATCTTGTACCTAAAACACCAATTTATTCAAGAAAATAAAAACTGCATAAGCATTGCCTTCCAGAAATACAGACATCAAGCATTTTTTTAAAAAATCAACATTTGAACATTAAAACATAATTATATAAATCACATTCTTGACCTAGCTTTGCATGATTATGCTAATTTTTTTCCAAAATCAAAACTAAAGTTTTGTACAAATTGAGAAGTTTTAGACTGTTCTTTTAAAGTGAGGGCAGAGCAAGAAAAGTGACCTAGAACTTGGAGACAGGTGACAGAGGCCTCCTGGTTCTTTGCAGAAGTGCTTCATTAGCACTTTTGATTGGTTTCCATTTAACCATGCTACAATATAAATATATCTTATTCCTCATTGCAAATTTGTTTTACAAAAGCTAGTGGGATCTACTAACATAAATATAAAAAGATTATATAGCATGCCAAAAAATAATCTAAAACTTGCGTAAGCATCCCCTTGAAGAATGGAACAGAAACAATGTATTTTTAAAAGAACTAGACACTCTAACCAGGGAATAAACAGAAGAAATGTGAGATTGTATAGAAAAGTTATAGTAGTTATTTCTGCTTGGTAAGAAGATGACAACAGTGACAATAATTTTCTTCTTTTTTAATATCCTATATTTTCCACAATTTCTCAATGGTAGTAGTTTTTCACACTGTATCTTGTATATATATTTTTGTCTTAGATTCTATTACAAGTAAGGGAATTTGTTAGGAACTGGTTAAAAGACTCCTCTCAAAAGATATTGATGGGTGAATTAATGCTAACTGAAAATAAGTTTTCCAGAGGCAGTTCTCAGGGACACATATCCAGTTCAGCAGCTGTGGATAAAATAAAAGAAATTAATAGTGTCTACTTCACAGTATTAATATTGTGTATGAAACCACCAAAGATACACACTGAAATGCTCAACTGTAATGCCCTGTATATAGATAATACTCAATAAATACACCTATTATTATTAAATATATCGTTATCCAACCCTATTGAAAAATTTCGTCAGTGATATATGTTTACTTTGACAGAGGCTGGGGAGGATATGGAACACATTATATGATGAGAATCAGGATTCACAAAAGACCTCTAACAAGATAAAATGCAATGGGTATAAAATTTAGGTTAAAAATAGAATTGTATAAGTACCAATTTTATATAACTGACTTTCAAACAAAATGCAACTGGGTAGACATTAGGGATGCATGGTTTCTGCCCTTAAGTGGAAATGAAGAATGACTTTAGCAGACAGTCAATGGAGTCAACAAAGTGATATTGTTGCCAAGGCATCTAATGTAATCTTGGTCTGCACTGTTAAGCTTAATTGCTACCAGGAAAGAGTCTTGAAAGATCTCTGAGGTGGACGATTTGGTAAACACATAAATAGACCATGCCAAGCCAAATAAAGGCGGCATCAAAAAAATGAGAAAAAGTTAAAAGAGGAATATTTGATAGAATTTGGTATGTAACCAAGGAGAAAACAAAACCCAGGAAAAAGAGTACAGATGCCTTCAAACATCTAAAGGACCATCAAAACAAAGAAGGATCAGACTTATTATGCTAAAAAAACAAGATCAAGAACCAGCATCAACAGGTAAAGTCTATATAAAGAACTTTTACACACATGCACACACACACAAATTGTCATCCTCATTTTCTGGAAACTTAACAGTTGTTGGTAGAGGTAACAAACTCACTTCCCCAGAAGTTATTTAAGCTTAACAAATAGCTAAGGTGATAGAGAAGAGACATAATCCTCAAACAGGTGAATGGAGTAAGCCATACTGCAAATACTAATTCCAGAACTCTATTTCATATTAGACATTTCCCCCAGAGATGAAGACAAATTATAATGAGTAGTAAGTAGAGAAGAAAACCTTTTTATATTATAAAGCACTGTGCAAAACACTGTGCAAAAGCTTTCAGGAAGGGCAAGCCACATGCTAGGGCATGTGACAGTGCACTGGTATTAAAGCCCAACATTCGAGACACGGAGCTGGGGCAGACAAGGCTGCCGTGATGGGCAGAGGACAGATTATGGAAAACTTGGTGACAAAAATAAAAATTTTATTTTCCTTATATAGACCATGGAGAGCCAGTAAAATGTTTCCCTGAAGGAAGACACATGATTAGGTCTCCACTCCTTGGTGTCAATGCAAAGGACAAATGAAAAGAAAGCAAGAATATGACAAGACTATTTAAGGGCTACACAAATGGTCCAGAGTATACATGACAGAGCCTGAGCTGAGGAATGGATAAAAAAAATCTTTAAGAAGTAGAATGCACAGTAACAATGGCTTATGAGATGAAAAAGATGAAGGGCTGAAAAGAGACAAGGATGCCCTCAGATCTACTGGGGAGACTATGTGGTTCCTTCAAGAAAACAGACATCATTTTGTACATGCAAAGTTTGAGATACCTTAGTGGCATCCAGGTAGAGATATACTAAACAGCAAATATTAAAAGGTTCTGAGAGAATGTTCTCAGTTACAGATATTCTCTGAAAGTCTCTGGAGCAAAAGTGAGGATATTGAAAGGTATCAGAGACCCAGAGAAAATATGATGTGGAGAAAGAAGTGGACCAAAGAGTCCAGGAGAACCATTATTTGAAGGATGGGCAGAGGAGGAGGATTCTAGACAGAAAATTAGAGTCGAAGAAATACATATGAACCAGAAGCAAACTCATAGAATGCAGAGGAAGACAGTTTCAAGTTCTATAGAGAAGTCAGACAAGATAAAAACCAAAAAGACCTGAAAGTGTCCACTGTAAATTCAATTAGGAGGTCCCTGAAGACCTTGCCAAGGACTGTGTAGTAGAATGGTAGAGTCAGAAAACATATCACAGCAGAATAAGTAGGAGGTGAGACATCAGAGAAAGCAGTTCTCTTTCTAGAAATTAGGAATATGCAGAGTCAAAGAAGAACTTTCTAAACTGGGTGAAACTTGACCCTGTTTCTATGGAAGAAATGACTGATCACAGAAAGGAAGAGGCCAGGAGAACTACACGTGAAGAAAAGGGATGGCAGTGTTGAGATGTGTGTCAGGGATGGATGGATTCATCTTGCTTGGGAAGATGCACAACTATTTCTCAGAAATACAAGGAAGGATGAGTGGGAAAGGGGAGAAGTTTGCCTGTGTAGAGGCAAAATCTGGAGAAATACAGAGTAGATCCCTCTTTCCTATGAGGCAAAAATAAAACAAAAAAAAGGTCACCTCCCAAGAAATGAGGGGTCAGGAAGATGGGAACAGTTCAGATGAGGAACTAGAAAAAGACCAGAACCTGAAACACACAACAGGACTTGTGCATGGAACTGAAGGCTGAGCAGAGGCAGATACTGTGAATGGTCCAGTTGCCCACTTTTAAAAAGATTTGTGATTTTTCTACAGCAACCTCATGGCAAGATTTATCTGCTACACAGAAAATCTCTTAGACATCAAAAGCAGTAAAACTTAGAACTGAGATAACTAAAAGATCTTTTGCTTTGTCACTAAGATGTGACAGTGAGTTGATAGTTTGACCTCTCTCCTTCCCTGCTCCATTGGCTAGGCTGAAAATACCAATTTAGAGCCAGGCATCATGGTGCACACCTATAATCCCAGTACTTGGGAGGCTTAGATAAGAGCATTTTATGTTTGATGTCAGCTTCAGCAAGTAGTGGAACTCTCATCAACCTAGGGAAACCCTGTTTCAAAATAAAAAATAAAAATGGCTAGGGGTATAGCTCGGAGATAGAATGTCCCTGAGTTCAATCTCTAGTACCCTCCCCAAGGAAAAAAATTAATGAAAGAAAGAGGGGGAGGAGGGAGGGAGGAAGGAAGGAAAGAAGGGAAAATATCAGTTTAGCCTGATTGATAACATAGGAAGATTGCTATATATTATTCATGTATCTGATATTTAGATTTTAACAACATAACACATTTTCCACCTGCAGGCAAAAGGAAGAAAATTCTGTGATTCCTATATTTTGGTTTAGGACTTAAATTTTTTACTTCAAAAATAATGTTCACTGGACCTGACACCTCATCGTTTGGGAATAATCAGATTTTTGTTATTACTTTCGTTGCTGCTGCTTTCCATTGCCAAATAATATATTCAGTTGAATGTGCTTTTCAAATTGTACCTGCTTTCAATGAGATTCTGAAATATTTTCCCAGAGCCGTGTGCTCCCCTTCTTGCCCTCAGTCCACTTAGAAGTTCTAGTCCTAAAAGACATCATGACACAGACAAATAAAAATTAAACAGAAAGAAAAGCAAGAATATGTGAACTTGGACTATCTCACCTTCAGCTCTCTTCCAGTGCCTCCTAACACAGTCAATTCCTTAGCTTGGGTTGCAAGAGCTGTCTCAATTACACAGGTTTTACATGCATTTCTAGAGCATTTTCTCCTGTTTAAAGTGTCCAGAAAAGGCCGGGCGTGGTGGCGCACGCTTGTAATCCCAGCATTCGGGAGGCTGAGACTGGAGGATCCGGGTTCGCGGTCAGCCTCAGCTACCTAGTGAGGCACTCTGCAACTTAGTGAGACCTGGTTTCAAAATAAAGAATAAAAAATATGGCTGGGGGTATAGCTCGGAGGTAGAATGCCCCTGAGTTCAACCCCCAGTACCGCAAAAAAAAAAAAAAAAAAAAAAAAAAAAAAAAAAACAAA
>PVLC010002852.1:0-17909 GCA_004027655.1 Graphiurus murinus | reverse complement strand
CTCCCTCCCCCTCAGGTTCAGTTCAGTGAGTGACCTTGATATGATTGGGTAAGTACATCATGTGCCTTAGGGCGTCCCTCTGCCCCATGCATCCACTACAATTAAATCAACTTCTTTGCTTATCGAGGATCTCTCCTTTTCATCTGGAGACCCTCCTTTATCCCAACTTCTCCCTAGCATCCGCATATTAGGGAGAACATATGTTTCTTTACTCTTTGTGACTGGCTAATCAAACTTAGCATAATGTTTTCCAGTTGCATCCACTTCCCTGCAAATAACATGATTTTGTTCTTCTTTATGGCTGAGTAAAATTCCATTGTGTACATATCCCATAGTTTTGTAATCCATTCATCTGAGGATGGACATCTTGGCTGCTTCCATAGTTTGGCTATTGTGAATTGAGCCGCTATAAACATAGATACACATGCATCGGTCTGATAGTTTGGTTTCCATTCTTTTGGGTATATACTCAGTAGTGGTATTGCTGGGTCATATGGTAGGTTCACTCCCATTCGACTGAGGGTCCTTCATACTGTTTTCCACAGTGGTTGCACAAGTTTGCAATCCCACCAACAATGTACTGGGTTCCCACTTCTCCACACCCTCGCCAGCAGGTGTTGTTGTTCGTGCTTTTTATGATTGCCATTCTGACTGGAGTTAGGTGAAATCTCAGGGTAGTTTTGATTTGCATCTCCCTGATTACCAATGATGTGGAACATTTTCTCATACATTTATTGGCCATTGTATTTCTTCTTCTGTGAAGTGTCTATTTAGATCCTTTGCCCATTTTTTGATTGGGTTATTTGCTTTCTTAGTTGCGATTTTCTTGAGTTCTTTGTATATCCTAGATATTAGACCTCTATCTGAAGTGTAACTGGCAAAAATTTTCTCCCACTCTGTAGGCTCTCTGTTGAAGTTCTTGATAGTTTCCTTTGCTGTGCAGAAGCTCTTCAGTTTAATGTAATCCCATGTGTTGATCTTCCTTTGAGCTGCTTGTGCTTTTGGGGTCTTGTTGAGAAAGTTTTGACCTGTGTCTATGTGTTCAAGTGTTGGGCCTATGCCCTCTTCAAGTAGCTGCAAGGTCTCTGGTCTGACTTCCAGGTCCTTGATCCACCTTGAGTTGACTCTTGTGCAGGGTGAGAAAGTGGGGTTTATTTCCATTTTCCTGCATATGGTTAACCAGTTTTGCCAACACCATTTGTTAAAGAAACTATCTTTTTTCCAGTGTATACTTTTGGCCCCTTTGTCAAAAATCAGTTGATTGTAAGTCTGTGGGTCTGTGAAAATTTTATAATGCTTTTATTTGGGCAGTTTTCCCATAATGCAGGGCCATAATTCTGATTGAGTTTTAATTCTCAAAATTCAATGCAAATAAAACTTTGACTTGCAGTAGTAAGATAATAACTTCTGTCTCCTAATATTTTAAACCAGCAACTTAGTAAGACTCCCAACAGCCTAGTGAGATCCTGTTTGAAAATAAAAATGGCTAGGGATAAAATAAAAATAAAAATAGCGGGTACAATTTGAAAAGTACAGAGTGTATTATTTGCCATTGGAAAACAGCAGCAAGAAAAGTAACAACAAAATTCTGACTGTTCCAAAATAGTCAGGTGTCAGCACTGGTGAACATTATCTTTGAAATAATTTATTTTTGAAGATTTACTATGCAAGAATGGAATACTATGTTGGCAGCCTTTTTAAAAGCAGTTGGCACTGTAAGTCAAAGGAAAAATTCATAATCTTCCATCTACATGAAAACAACTTCTGTTAAAGGAAAAGATCAAAGCAAGGTCAGGCTATGGTGAAGTGTGACCCCAAGCAAGAAAACTAGTCCTATGATCAGAAGTGGGGAAGTTAATATGGAGACAGGACACAGACTACAAAGAAGTTCAAGATGAAGGTCATGTGGGGGTGGCAGAGACATGCTTTTATGCCTGGCTTGACACTGTCACAAGAAGCAATGGTTAAAAGAACTTGGCAGGATTGGCCCTTGGGATGCTTTAGAGAGATTCGTGCCATCAGATGAGGACTCAGACTAGAGAAAGTTCCAACTCTGGGTGACTCAAGCTTCCTTGAGACAGACTCTGAAAGTCAAGAAGAGAACCACACAATTTAATTAGTCTTCTCTGAACAAGAAGACACTCCTCTCTTCACACTTTCCATCTTTACAAAAAAAAAGAAGAAGAAGAAGAAGAGCACATAGAATTATCCATGCATTATCCACTGGATCCAGTATTAGTGTGGGATGGCCAAGGCCTCTTCTGGACAGCATGTGGAGGTCCTCTGCCCCTGTCCATCATCAGATGACTTATCCTTTCACCTAATTCATCTGCTCATTCAGATAGCATTTATCCAGTGCTCACTTCGACAATCCTAGATCCTATAACCTAGGACTGGAGAGAAGTCATCAGGAGACAGTAAAAGCACAGTAGATACTTTTCCTAACACATCCTACTGGGCATGTACTGTGCTGTTTCCCAAACCTCAGAATACCATCCTTTGACCATTTTCTGGGGGTATTTTAGGACTTAAAGAAGTGATGCTAATTTGCCTTAATTTGATAGAAATGTGATGAATCACTAGAAAATGTTTTGGTGTGGTTCACGTGTTCTGTGAGGTCCTCACAGTGTCCTTTGTCTTGTCTTCTGGGAGACTTGTTTCTGTACCCTTATGGCAAGAGTCAATCCTGCCTTGTCAGAGCTCAACAATATATTACCCATCACATTGTCAAAGTCTCTTAGGCTGGCATAAGCTTTTATGCTAATTTTGGGGAGCACTTTAGGAATCTTCAGTAACTAATTAAAATAATAGAAAAAATTAGAAGTAGTATTTCATATTTGTCAATGATCTTTCTCCTGTATTTGAAGAGATAAATTGGAAGGCTGAGATGGGAAAAATCAGGAATGGCTGAAAATCACAGTCATTAAGTGTTGAGTGCCTAGACTAAAGTCTTTGGTAAAGGTCAAGATTAAGCACCATCTCTGCAGGAATCTGGGATACCTGCTCATTCACTTTGTATCCCATAACAATCAGAACAAGAATGCCTGCTCCCTTTCTACTTTTCAAGGGTGTTTAAATTGGGCTACAGTTTAGTTTATAGCTACTCTTCTGGTTTCCCACATTCTTTCTGGAACACTGTTTCTCAAAGTACATTCCATGGAACATAATCTCAGGAGTTTCTATTTTTAAAAAATTATGTTAAATGAGATTATCCAGTCTCATGAAGTGAAGGGTTGTTAGTTTTCTCTCACAGGTGAAAGCTAAAAAAAAAAAAAAAAAAATGGGGGGCTGGAGCTCACGACACAAGAGGAAGCACATTATGAAATGAAATAGGACCAGCCACGTGGGGCTGTGTTAAGCATAGGAAGGACTTTGGTCTTCTCTCCAACATCAATGGGAAGTCATTGAATTCTAAGAAAGGGACCTCAGAGTCCAAGATGGCATCTGAGTGAAACACCACTCCTCAGGTGCCGTGAGCTCGAATCAAATCTGCCATAAAAGGAGCTTCTTGACGATAGAAAAAAAGGAACAAAAAAGCAAACAAAGCAAAGAAAATTGATCTACAGCTAAAGAGACCCCAGAAAGCCAACCACAGAGAGCAAAGGAGTCTGTCCACTCAGCAGCAGCGCCACACCACTGAGTGGCGGGGGCCATTAAAACCAGGGTCTAGAAAACGGAGATATCTAGCGACCTCCAGCGTATCCAGCGACCAGACATGGAGTACGCGACTCCAGAACTCCACATCCTAACCAGGTGGCGTATCCCTACACCTTCCACAGCAACCAGAATTCGTGGTATGACCAGCCTAAGCCTGCGCAGGGCCACCCCAGCTTACCTCTCCCTACAGAGCTGGAGCAGCGATAAATTGCACCTCAGACCTTGAATCAGGACTGCCATAGAAGCGGTTTCTGGGTGGAAGAAAGGGAAAGCAGAGCAGCAAGAAAGGTGAGTAGAGTAACAAAGGCAGTTGAACAAAGCCCAGGAAGAACAAAGAAGCCAGCATGGGTGCATGCAACAGTGGTGCGCTCTGAGAACCAGCGGCTGTTATCTTGCCAGCCGACATTTTGCCAGCTGACCAGAGCAGGGTCTGTTAGCACCAAGATCTCCAACAATCTCCTGCACCCTCACCGGCCAGAGGAGGAGTAAGCGACTACAGAACTCCACAAGCTAATCAGGCAGCATACCCCCGCAGGATCAACAGGGATCAAGAACACCTGGGACAACCATCCTAAGCCTGCGGCGAGGACAACCCAAATCACCCCTCCCACCAGAGCCAGAGCAGCAGGGATCTGTAAGTTAAATTGCACCCCCGAGGTGCAGGGGTCCCTATACAAAGCGCAGACTCAGTCACCCACACTTCTAGCGATTGGATAGGAGCAGAACTGCAGGAGGGACCCAGTGTACACAGGGCATAGAGACCTTCCAGGCATCCTGGAAAATGCCCTGCATTTAGATTGCACTTTCCCCACTAGTGAAGGCAGAGAGAGAGATGCAGACAGGTCCTGTGGAGAGCTCAGTGACACAAGTTTGCAGCAGGAGAGGCATCAGCGAAACTCCTTGCCTGCACTGACAGAGATCAAATAAGAATGCCAGAGCCACGCTTGAAAATCTAATAGAGTAGGCAGATATTTAAAAGTTGAAAATATCAACACAGATCCAAAAGGACTGTAGAGGTCAACTCAGCTCTGTACTTACAAACTAGCAGGGTTTGTGTTTTTGTTTCTTGTTGTTGTTTTTTGTTTGAGTGTGTGTGTGTGTGTGTGTGTGTGTGTGTGTGTGTGTGTGTGTGTGTATGTTCTGGTTTTGTTTTGTTTTGTTTTTCCTCTGTTTTCATTTTCTACTGCCTTGATTTATTTATGTTTGTTTGGATGATTGATTGCTTTGTTATTTCTTGCTCAGGTTTTTGACTCTCTCCTTATCCCTTTTAGAAGTTCCCTCCCTCTCTCCCATCTATATTCTTCTCCTCAACACTTTTTCTTTTCTCTTTTCATTTTTCTTTTTTCCCTGTCTCATATCAAGACCATCTCATACTACCATACCTAAAACTCTACATTGACTACCAGAATCCCCCAACATATCCACTATTTCTAATCTTTACCATATATTACCTCAACACACTCAAACTCTTATTCCACTGGACCATACCCTCTACTTTACCCTATTCATGCATTCATCAATGCGACTTCTCACCCAATCTTTATCATTGAACACAATCTGTATCTGTACATACCAGCAGACACCTCTAAACCCTCACTGCAGAGATTGGATGAGAAAGCTTGCAAGAGCAGCAAAGATATAAATATAAGAACAGGGGAACCATGGGAAGGAAAAACAGCAAAGAAACAATGAGCTACCACAACCCCACAATAACAGAACGCAATGACACTGAATGGCAGAGCTTACCAGAAGAACAATTCAGATCTTTAATAATAGAAGTGATACAAAACTTCCAGAAATAATGCAGAGAGAGCTGGAAAGAAATAAAGGAACAAGTAAACAAAGACTCTGACACCCTGAATAGGAATCAAAGAGAAGCCTTAAAGGAAATGAAGGATGTGAAAGATGCAATAACTGAAGTGAAGGCATCAATACAAGCTATAAACAGTAGACGAGACCACATGAAAAACAGAATATCACTCCTGGAAGATGACCATTCCAAAAATGAATCCACAGTACATAATTTAGAAAAAAAAATTGACAGTATGAATTGGACATCGATGAGATCTGGGCCAATTTTAAAAGAGCTAAACCAAGAATAATAGGCATAGAAGAGGGATTAGAAGTTGAAACTAATGTAATAAACAATCTTTCCAAAGACGTAATATCAGAGAATTTTCCAAACATAGAAAGAGAAGTTGACAACCAGGTACAGGAAACAGAACTCCTTTGAGACAAGAACAAAGAAGAGGTTCATCACACCACATAATAATCAAGTTGACTAATGTAGAGGCTAAGGAGAGAATTCTAAGGCAACAAAAGTAAAGACTAAGTGACATTTAGAGGCAAACCAAATAGAATCATTCCAGACCTCCCAAATCAAGTCATGAAAGCCAAGAGGGGCTGAAGTAACATATTCAGAAAGAAACTCAGAAAGAAAATAACTTGTAGCCAAGATTCTTCTACCCAGCAAAACTCTCTCTCAAAATTGACGGGGAAATATAAACCTTCCATGACAAACAAAAACTGAAAGAATTTATGTCTTGCAAACCAGCACTACAGAAAATACTCAAAGAGATTAACTACAAAGAAGAACTAACAAGCAAACGTCAGAACCAGAGAAACAATAATTTCCAGGAAGCAAACAACTAAGCAAAGAAGAATAACCCACCGAAAACAGAAGTCAAAACTCAAAATGTTGGAATAAAAATCATCTCTCAATAATCACACTGAATATAAATGGTCTCAACTCCCTTATAAAAAGGCACAAGGTGGCAAAATAGATTAAAACTCAGAATCCACCTATATACTGCCTGCAAGAAACACACCTTACAAGCAAAGATTCCCACAAACTAAAGGTGAAGGGCTGGAGGAAGGCAATCCATGCCAATGGAACTGGAAGACAAGCAGGAGTAGCAACCATGATATCAGATAAACTAGACTTCTAGCCTAAGCATATCAGAAGAGACAAAGCAAGCCATTTTTTACAATTTTACAGCAGGAGGAAATAACAATTATCAACATCTATGCCCCAAACATAGGTGCAGCCACATTCAAAAAACAAACTTTGCATAATATAAAGACACACATAGATCCCAATACACTAATATTGGGAGAATTCAATACTCCTCTCACATCACTAGACCGATCTTCTAAACAAAAGGTCAATAAAGATGCCTCAGACCTAAAGAATACCATAAACCAAATGGACCTAGTAGACACATACAGGATATTTCACCCAACTACCCCTGAATTCATATTTTTCTTAGCTGCACATGTAACCTTCTCCAAAATAGACCACATTATGGGCCACAAAGAGAGGACTGGCAAACTCAAAAAATGTAACATAATTCCCTGCATCATTTCAGACCACAATAGAGTGAAACTAGAAATCAACTCTAAGAAGACCCAGAGTAACCATGTAAACACATGGAGACTGAACACCACACTGCTGAACAAGGATTGGGTCATAGAAGAACTGAGGGAAAAAATTAAAAAATTCCTAGAAACCAAGGAAAACAGAGACACAACATATCAAAACCTCTGAGACACTTAGAATGCAGTACTAAGAGGAAAATTTATAGCACTGAGTGCCCACATAAGAAGAACAGAAAATCACCAAATAAATAATCTAATGGCACAGATCAAAGCACTTGAAAAACAAGAGCAGTCTAACCCCAAAGCTAGTAGAAGACAGGAAATTATGAAAATCAGAGCAGAAATTAATGAAGTAGAGAATTTAAAAAATGCAGAAAATCAACAAAACCAAAAGTTGGTTTCTTGAAGAAATAAACAAGATTGATAAACCACTGGCCAATCTAACCAAAAGAAAGAGAGAATCAACCAAAATCACCAAAATAAGAGATGAAAAAGGTGATATTACCACCGGCAGTGCGGAAATACAGAGGATTATCAGAAACTATTTTGAAAAACTATATTCCAATAAAATGGAAAATCTAGAAGAAATTGACACATTTCTAGACACATATAACCTTCCTAAATTGAGTCAAGAAGATATAGAAAACTTAAACTGATCAATAACATCAAAGACATAGAAACAGCAATAAAGAGTTTATCATCAAACAAAAGCCCAGGGCCAGATGGTTTTCCAAGTGAATTTTATAAAACATTTATAGAAGAGCTAATCCCAATACTCCTCAAACTATTACATGAAATAGAAAGAAATGGGACCCTCCCAAACACATTCTATGAAGCCAACATCACATTAATACCAAAGCCAAATAAAGACAGCTCAAGAAAAGAAAACTATAGGCCTATATCATTGATGAACTTAGATGCAAAACTGCTAAACAAGATACTAGCAATGCACATTCAAAACCACATCAAGAAAATTATACATCATGACCAAGTCAGGTTCATCCCAGGGATGCAAGGCTAGTTCAACATATGAAAAACAATCCATGTAATTCACCATATAAACAGAATCAAAGACAAATATCACATGATCATCTCAACTGATGCTGAAAAAGCGTTATTTGACAAGATCCAACACCCATTCATGCTAAAAGCACTGCAGAGAATCGGAATAGAAGGAACATACCTCAACATTATAAAGGCAATATACAATAGGCCCACAGCCAACATCATATTAAATGGAGAAAAACTGAAAGAGTTTCCATTTAAAACAGGAAGAAGACAAGGATTATCATTATCACCATTATCACCTCTTCTGTTCAATATAGTACTTGAGACTCTAGCCAGAGCAATAAGGCAAGAGAAGGAAATCAAAGGGGTAAAAATAGGGAAAGAAGAACTAAAACTATTCCTTTTTTGCAGATGACATGATACTATACTTAGAAGACCCAACAAACTCAATCAAAAACTTATAGAACTGATCAACAAATACAGCAAAGTGTCTGAATACAAAATCAATCTTAAAAAATCAGAAGCTTTCCTGTATACCAACCATAAATCCACTGAAAAAGAAATCCAGAAAACAATTCCACTCACAATAGCATCCCGAAAAATAAAATACTTAGGGATAAACCTAACCAAAGAGGTAAAAGACCTCTATAAGGAAAACTATAAAAAGTTGAAAAAAAAATTGATGAAGACCTTAGAAGATGGAAAGATCTTCCATGCTCTCAGATAGGCAGAATAAATATCATCAAAATGGCCATCCTCCCCAAACTGATTTACAGATTCAATGCAATACCCATGAAATTACCAAGGTCACTCCTCACAGACATAGAAAAATCAGTCCTTAAATTCATTTGGAGCAACAAAAAGCCCAGGATAGTCAAAGTAGTTCTTAGCAACAAGAACCATGCAGGAGGTATCACAATACCTGACTTCAAACTCTACTACAAAGCCACAGTAATAAAAACAGCATGGTATTGGCACAAAAACAAATACATAGATGAATGGAGCAGAATAGAAGATTCAGAAACAGACCCACGTGCTTACAGTCAATTGATTTTTGACAAAGGAGCCAAAAATATACACTGGAAAAAAGATAGCCTCTTTAACAAATGATGTTGTTAAAACTAGTTAACCATATGCAGGAAAATGGAAATAAACCCCACTTTCTCACCTTGCACAAGAGTCAATTCAAGGTGGATCAAAGACCTGGAAGTCAGGCCAGATACCTTGCAGCTACTTGAAGAGAGAATAGGACCAACACTTGAACACATAGGCACAGGTCAAAACTTTCTCAACAAGACCCCAAAAGCACAAGCAACTGAAAGGAAGATCAATACATGGGATTGCATTAAATTGAAGAGCTCCTGTGCAGCAAAGGAAACTATCAAGAACCTCAACAGAGAGCCCACGGAGTGGGAGAAATTTTTTGCCAGCTACTCCTCTGATAGAGGACTAATATCTAGGATATACAGAGAACTCAAGAAACTCACAGCTAAGAAAACAAATAACACAATCAAAAATGGGCAAAGGATCTAAATAGACACGTCACAAAAGAAGAAATACAAATGGCCAATAAATGTATGAGGA
This sequence comes from Graphiurus murinus, assembly GCA_004027655.1. Taxonomy (NCBI): domain Eukaryota; kingdom Metazoa; phylum Chordata; class Mammalia; order Rodentia; family Gliridae; genus Graphiurus; species Graphiurus murinus. The sequence goes on along the minus strand of PVLC010002852.1, from coordinate 8,282 downwards.
AATGTTCTACATCATTGGCAATCAGAGAGATGCAAATCAAAACTACCTTGAGATTTCACCTAACTCCAATCAGAAACACGAACAACAACAAATGCTGGCGAGGGTGTGGAGAAGTGGGAACCCTAATACATTATTGGCGAGATTGCAAATTAGTGCAAACACTTTGGAAAACAATATGGAGGATCCTCAGATGAATGGGAATGAACCTACCATATGATCCAGCAATACCACTTCTGGGTATCTACTCCAATCAGAAACACGAACAACAACAAATGCTGGCAAGGGTGTGGAGAAGTGGGAACCCTAATACATTGTTGGTGTGATTGCAAATTAGTGCAACCACTTTGGAAAACAGTATGGAGGATCCTCAGATGAATGGGAATGAACCTACCATATGATCCAGCAATACCACTTCTGGGTATCTACCCAAAAGAATGGAAACCAAACTATCAGACCGATGCATGTGTATCTATGTTTATAGCTGCACAATTCACAATTGCCAGACTATGGAAACAGCCAAGATGTCCATCGACAGATGAATGGATTACAAATCTATAGGATATGTACACAATGGAATTTTACTCAGCCACAAAGAAGAACAAAATCATGTTATTTGCAGGGAAATGGGTGCAACTGGAAAACATTATGTTAAGTGAGATTAGTCAGTCACAAAGAGTAAAAAAGAGCATATGTTCTCCCTAATATGTGGATGCTAGGGAGAAGATGGGGCCTAAGAGGAACTCCAGATGAAAATGGAGAAACCCGAGATAAGCAAAGAAGTTGACTTACCTGAAGGTGATAAATGGCGGGGGGGGGGGGCACCCTAATGCCCATGATGTACTTTCATAAACATATCAAAGTCAATCACTAAACTGAACTTGAGAAGGAGGGAGGGTGAGGGAGTGGGTTGGGAATTGGGGAAATGGTTAAATGAGAAATGTGTGCATATATGCCTTTATCAGCTTGTACCTAACAAAGATGTATGATTACAATGCATCAATTAATAAAAAAAAGGAAAAAAATGTAAAACAAAAAGGCCTTCATATAAAAGAGGAGAGATACCAATAGAAGAGTGGAATGGGATTAGGAGAGGAAGGAGTAGGGAAGACTTGATGAAGAAAACAGTTCAACTAATGCTATGTATGATAACTTTGTTATCATTACCATTCTCAATAATATGTACTTGGAGGGGGAGGGAATGGGGTAGGATTCAGAGAGAAACACACCAAGTGCAGCATACATGTATGTGAATTTGTTGCTATAATGAAGTGGAAGTTAGCAGGATTTGCTGAAAATCTGTGATGCAAAGACTCTGAGCTGTATTGAACTCATGAAGGAACATAGTAGCAGGAGGGGCCTTTGGTGCTCATGGGTCAGAATAGGTGCAATGAGAGGAGGCCTGGGCCTGGGCATCTGAGCTCTGCACTGCGTTCCTGGGAGTTTACTGCTGTCCTAATGGAATTATCTTGTCCTGATGTCTCTGGAATCAAATGAGGTTTTGTTTGTTTGCTTTTTTTTCTTCCAGCAGCACTTTCCTCTGCAATATAAAAGGGCAACATAGGGACCTTAGACTTAATAAAATCCAGTTCATTGACCCAGTAGATGAGACTTTCAGAAAAGTGAACTGTATTGCAAAGGTAACATCGTCAACCTTCTATGATATTGATGGATCTTTTAGGGCTAATGAGACACAGTAAAGACTGTGGAACCATCTTTATTAGAGCATCTGTTGTAGGCAATTCTCTCAAGTAATTATCCAGGAACCATACACATGCCAGGAACATTGCCAATGCAACCAAGAGGGCCTAGACTGGCTGCCCAGGTTCCCAGAAATCATCTTTATTGGTGACTGTTTCACATTACATGAAGCCCTTGAAGTGAGTTTTGTAGCTGCAGGAAATGCAATCCTACCATGCGATTGGTCTGTTTCAAATCAGAAGACCCAGTGCCACCATCAGACCTTCTCATGCACCTTTCCCTGTTATTAGGAAAATCTAGGCCTGGAGACTGAGAGTGGAATCTGTTTATCCTAAGAACAATTTAGTTAGATTTTATTTTCAAGACCGAAAGTCATTTAAGGGGTGGGGTATTTTCTTTTTTATTGTTGTTTGTCTTGTCTTGTCCTTATTTTTTTTTAAGAATGGCATGACCAGAATCCTCATATCAAAATGCCAATGTCAAGGAGGCCACCTTCTTAGAGAAAACTTCCCTCCTTTATTTACTAACTGGTGCCTTTTGGTAACTTACCTCTTCCTGCCTCACAAACACATTGTGAATAAAGAAAATAAACAAAGGAAACAGGGTACTTACAAATTTTTTGAAAAAAAAAAAAAAAGCTTCTTCCCAATCTCAAATTAGGATGCCACCAAAATTCCACAGGTTCTTAAATGGTCCCCCAAGAAGCCATGAAATACATATCATATGCCAAGGTTCATGATTACCCAGGATTTCTGATGTATCCAACAGGATGTGTGATCCCAAAGGCAATCCCAATCTCACTGATGGTTTCCATCTTTAATGTTTGTTCATCCAAAAATAACAACAACTTGACAAAAGACAAGACTGACAATTCAAACTGTACTTCTGCTGAAAATGACTCCAAATGCAGGGTTAGATGGTATTTTCAATTCACTTTGTTCATGTGGTTGTCTAGGGAGCTGAACTCAAAAAGGAAAGAACTCTAAGTACCTTCATAAGCTTCCTGGAGCACTAGAACCCAGGTACACCACAAGGTACTGGAGAGATACGGCTCCTATGCTGGCTGAGGGCCACCTGAGCCAGAGCATACAGCGTCTGATTCCAAGACACTCAATGCTCAAAATACTTCCAAGCCCACTAAACAGGCAACTGCCACAAAAGAATGAATAACTGATTGAACAAATGGCTGGATGGATGGACAAACAATAAATCATGAAGCATTAATTATTTTTTCACACATTTCAGTACTCTTATCTATGCCTTGACTTCCAATTTTCTATAGTTTTCTTTAGCATTAATTTATCTTTATTTTTATATTTTTTATTGGTGCATTGTAGTTATACAGCATAATAAGATTCAAAGTCATACATTTATAAATGCACACATCACTTGTGTGTTTCTCTCCGGATTCTACCCCCCTACCAGCTTCTCTCTCTCCCTACCTGTTAGTGAAATTGGAAGTGATATCATCATATATGAGCATTACATTATTTGATCTGTTTCCTTCAACATGCCTCCTTTCTTGCTCCTCTCATTCTACTTGTCTCTCTCCTTTTTTTTATTTGAAGTCCCTTTTTTTCCCAATTTTCTCTCTAGCTTCCACATATAAGAGAAAGCATATGACCTTTGACTTTCTGAGACTGGCTGACCTCACATAGGATAATGTTCATAAGGTCCATCCATTTTCCTACAAATGACATAACTGTGTTCTTTTTATGGCCAACTAAAACTCCATTGTGCAAAATTATCACATTTTCTTTATCTATTCATCTGCTGACAGACACCTAAGTTGGTTCCACAATTTGGCAATTGTGAATTATACTGCTATAAACATGAGTTTACAAGTATTGTTACAGTATTCTTACTTTAATTTTAGTTTTAAAGTCCAAGCAGCATGAAGCAATTTACTAAAGAAGAGAAACTATTAAACACACTTTGGTAAGGGGCCCACTCTTCAGATTTAATTGGGACTTCTCATAGTAAAAAGTTCCTGTTTCCATGGTTAACATGGATATTTTGTAAAACTGAACAAAAAAATCTGCATGGATTTTTACATTAAAATTGGAACTTTAAAGAAATATTGTATTATCGTATGCTGCTTTGGGACACATCACCAGACTCTCTTGTTTGCCATTTGAGAATACTGTAGGGGGTGTTTTAAGAAGCCCAGTCTGGGTGCATTTGAAATACCACATGATCAATGGGTAGGAAGAATATAATCACAACCTGGAAACCCTGCATGATACTCCCACAGTCTGCAAAAGAGAATGAAAATTCTGGAAGAACCTTCCACTAGCTGTTCACATCCTCTGCAAATGCAGTAAGACTTTTCTGTGGCAAGTTCTCTCCATTTGCTCTCCAAATCCACATGACACCCTTCTCCACCCTGCTCAGTGCTGCAGGAAGCTGATTGCTAAGGCCTGCATCTTGCCTGGCCCTCTGCCTCTGATTGGAGCTACCAGTGGGAAGGGCTAGCAGGAACTAGCCAGATGAGAGAAGGAAAAGGTTGGGGCTGGTGCCTCGGTTTCATCCCAGCCAGCATCACCAATGGGAGCCTCATTGCCCTCCCATTTAGGTGTCCCCTGTCCCAGACAATGGCATCATCTCTGTGTTTCCAGAATAGCTCCCTCCTGTTCCTCTCTGCAGCATTCCCAGTCCTTCCACTGGCTTCCCTTAACCCTCCCCAAAGGGAATCCTGGAATAGAATTTGGGCCTCAAAATCCCTAGTTTAAATTCTCCCACTACCTTTTACCTCCCAACTATAAGAAATAATGAATTAAAACAATCAAACACGCTCCTAAAAGAGTTGAGTGGAATACTGACTGAAGACTAGGAAGCAGTGGAGAAGGTATAGAGAGGTCAGATAATGTGTACCAAAATACAGTTAGGATGAATTAGTTCCAGTGTTCTATAGCACAGTAAGGTAACTATAGTCTGCAAAAATTTACTACATATTTCTAAATAACTACAAGAGACAAGTTCAAAGGTTCCCAGCACATAGAAATAATAAATGTTTGAGGTGAAGGAAATGCTAATTATCCTGATTTGATCATTATACATTGTATACATGTATTGACTTACCATACCGCATCCCATAAATATATATAAACATTATGTGTCAATTAAAAATGAATTAAAATTATCACTGTTGTACCCCAGTGTAGACATGATCTAAAAACAAATGAGTACAATTCACTCTACCAGAAAGGATATGCAGGATAAGCAAGTTTGAATACACTAATCCCACAACAATGGGGTTTTGCCAGCTGCCACACTTTTTAGGAACATAAGCCCTGCAGTTGGCAAAGGATAATTGTCATTAAAAAAGTGTTTAATAGGATGTTTTCAACCTTCAATTGAATGCATTTCTAAGGGCTGAAGCTGCTTTCCTATTTTAATGGTTCTAAAATTTTCATCACAGATGTTTATAAAACATAGTTTCATCAATATTGTTAAGATGTTGATTTTCCTTTGTTGAAATCTCAGAGCAACCACAACCAAAATTCCAGCAGGCTTTTTTAAAGAAACTGACAGCATAATGTTAAAATTTATAGCCAGGCATGGTGGTGTATGTTTATAATCCCAGTACCTGGGAGGCTGAGAGAGAAGGATCACAGGTTTTCAGCTAGTCTCAGCTACTTAGTGAGGCCTTCAGCAACTTAGTGAAACCCTGTTTCAAAATAAAGAATAAAAATAGGGCTGGGAGTGTAGCTCAGAGGTAGAATGCCCCTAGGTTCAATACCCAGCACCAATAAAATAAATAAATAAATGAATGAATGAATAAATAAATAAATTTTATATGAAAAATATACAGAATAGCAAAACTATTTTAGAAAAAAAGAATAAAGAAATGATGTTATGTCCTGCTCTCAAGCCCTTTAGAATTCAAACTTACAAAGTGGAAAACTAAAAAGGTGACGATTTGCTTCTGTGCTGCTAGAGCAAAACTACCTTTCTAGCAGCACAGAAGCGAATCGTCACCTTTTTAGTTTTTCAAAACCTTTGACTTTAGTACCTTGCAAATTCTGAGCATAGTAGAAATAACCACGAACACACACACACACACACACACACACACACACACACACATGAAAACTTCCTATCATTTATTCCATATACATGGAGAAATCGAATTCCATGCAGGGTCTTGGTACTAAGCACAAAGAATATAAGACAGAAGTCAATGTAGAAAAACCTGGGGTTGACCATGCTCTAGGATAAAACCTCTCTATAGACTGCATCCTCATGAGATGATTACTTTATATTGCTAGATACACTGATTCCACACTTTATGATATGAAATAATATAGAAGTACCTCTGTGTCTTCTATTTATTCATCTATATTTATTTTGCTAGGACTGGGGATTGAACCAAAGAGTGCTCTACCACTGGCTGTATACCCAGTCCTTGATACATATATATATATTTTTGAAACAGGATCTCACTGAATTGCCAAAGCTTGCCTCAAATTTGCAATCCTCCCGTCTCAGTCTCCCAAATCTTGGTGTGCCCCACAGCACTCCACTTTTTTTCTTGTTTCAAAGGATCCAGATATGTTTGCCTTCTAAAATGTTGATTTTTTTCCTCCCACTCCTTTGCATGTATTAAAGTCACAATTTTAATACCTAATATTTCCTTAATCGGAAAATTGAGAGAGCACTGAAGATTGATCAATATAATATCCAGGTGAACTAAAAGAAGCAAATGCTTTCAAATCTTGTTATTGCATAGCTTCTGAAAATGAATTAGGAATCTCAATGGATGTTTTACGTAATAAGTGTAACCCATTTTTTATTGCTGAGTCCTTTCTTCCAACTTTTATTTCCTCCTCAGCATGAGTCCTCACCCAGCAGCATCAACCTCCACATGGGAGCTTTCTAGAATTGCAGAATCCCAGGCCCCTTCCCAAAGTGGAATTTGCACTTTAATAAGTTCTACAGACAATTTGTCTGCGTGCTGAACTTCGAGAAGCCTGCTCTGTGTAACAACCTCAATGCTGAGCCCTCAGATAAATGAAAGAATTAAGTAATGATTCTAGGTATTGATGTAGATGCAGACAAAGATTAGGATAATCAGTTTGGATATACAATGCACCCTGAATGTTGACTACTAAAATGAATGAATGCATGATCTGTTTAGTATTTTCCCATTCTCATTCTCTCCTCTCCTCTCCTCTCCTCTCCTCTCCTCTCCTCTCCTCTCCTCTTTTTCTCTTTTATAAAAATATAAAGCCGGGCGTGGTGGCGCACGCTTGTAATCCCAGCATTCGGGAGGCTGAGACCGAAGGATCCGGGTTCGCGGCCAGCCTCAGCTACCTAGTGAGGTACTCTGCAACTTAGTAAAACTCGGTTTCAAAATAAAGAATAAAATATAGAGCTGGGGGTGTAGCTCGGAGGTAGAATACCCCCAAGTTCAATCCCCAGTACCGCAAAAAAATAAAATAAAATAAAATAAATAAAAATATAAAGATTTATTTTAAGCCAAGTAAAGATAGAATACAAAAACAGCTCTACCCACACAGGGGGGAAGAGGTTCCCCAAAGAGACTAACCCTCCCCTATTCTCTTAAAGCAGGGAACTGAAACATTTCCAAATGGCTAAGTGTTCTGGATGGGTGACTGGGTTCTGATTGTGCTAGTTGAATTTGCATCATAATAAAGTCATCACAATTAGACTTTTATAAAGATGTTTCTTAAGACCACTCCATAGAAAAGGGAATCATTCTGATCAATCATATTTTCATCAAAAATATTTGAATTAATCCCCAATTTCTGGCTCAATGACATTCAGCAGCTTCACATAAATGAAACAGCAACATCCATGAAGTTTTTCCTGGCCATGACCCAAAATGATAAATAATTGCTGGCTTGCTCAAATCCCCTGGTGAATGATCCTGCCCTTTCATGTGGAAATAACAACTGAAACCAGATGCGTTTCATCTGGTTTTGGATTGCAGAACCAATGTTTCAAGCAGCTCAAACTGCAAGCCAGTGATTGCAACATCAGTCAATCATAGTTGTAATTAAGAGCAAACCTAGATGTCAAATACCCAGTACAGATTTTTTTTTGCATAAAATAAGACGTAGGTTTTAATTCAATAGTTTGCACACCATAGCATAAATTAACACTGCACCAATCTTTGTTTCTTTCTCTGAGACCAGATGAGCAATCAGCAACCATGTATGTACTGAGCACTTGGCTGTGAAGAAGGTACAATGTTTGCACCATGCTGCACATCTGCAAATATTCAGAACAGTCACTGCTTTCCTCAAACCTACAATTGTGAAAAATGCAGGTGGTTTTTTTTTTTTCTTTTCCTGTTATTGCCTTCTTTCCTCTTTCCTTTCCTTCCTAAACTTTTATTAAGAGTTCTATAAAAGACTTCGCATAAGCCGGGCGTGGTGGCGCACGCTTGTAATCCCAGCATTCGGGAGGCTGAGACCGGAGGATCCGGGTTCGCGGCCAGCCTCAGCTACCTAGTGAGGCACTCCGCAACTTAGTGAGACTCGGTTTCAAAATAAAGAATAAAAAATGGGGCTGGGGGTATAGCTCGGAGGTAGAATGCCCCTGAGTTCAATCCCCAG
>PVLC010002851.1:0-106976 GCA_004027655.1 Graphiurus murinus | reverse complement strand
GCCGGAGCTGAAGCTAGGCCTGGTGCTGAGCTGAAGCTAGAGCAGAGCTAGCTAGAGCGCGCGGCTAGCTGGCTAGAGATCTGCAAGATAGCTGCTGGGGAAAAGCTGGTTGGGAAGTCGCTGGAGAAGTTCTGGGAAGAAAGGTTGTCGGTTGCTGGTGAAAGGTGGTTTGCGGAGAGAGGGGGTTAGTTGGAAAGCTATAGGAAAAGCACTATTTGGAAAGACAACCTCTGTATTGTGTTTGTTATCGTTTGTGCAACGCTTTGATCCCAGAAGGAAAAGAGAGAGTAATAATAAAAGAGGTTCGAACCAGTAGCATTTAGCCGGCGTCTTTTATTGGGGCCTCATGGCTGAGGGCTCAGCCTGGGGCGCCCGATATATATATATATATATATATATATATATATATATATATATATATATATATATATATATATACAAAAAATAGAGTATTCAACAGAAAATGTATACACACACACACACATATAGTGTGTGTGTGTGTGTGTGTGTGTGTGTGTGTGTGTGTGTGTGTTTTACTGGGGATTGAACCCAGAGGCCTTCTACCTCTGGACTATACCCTAAGCCCTATTTTATTTTATTTTATTTTTTGCAGTACTGGGTATTGAACTCAGGGGCATTCTACCTCTGAGCTATACCCCCAGCTCTATTTTTTATTCTTTATTTTGAAACCGAGTTTCACTAAGTTTTGGAGTGCCTCACTAGGTAGCTGAGGCTGGCCGCGAACCCGGATCCTCCGGTCTCAGCCTCCCGAATGCTGGGATTAAAAGCATGCACCACCACTCCCGGCCTCTATTTTATTTTATTTTTTATATGCAAACATGTTCTCACTTAGTTTCTCTTTTTTTTTTTTTTTTTTTTTTTTTTTTTGCGGTACTAGGGATTGAACTCAGGGGCATTCTACCTCTGAGCTATACCCCCAGCCCTATTTTTTTATTTTTTATTTGAAACAGGGTCTCACTAAGTTGCAGAGGGCCTTACTAGTTAGCTGAGGCTGGCTGTGAACCCGGATCCTCTGGTCTCAGCTTCCCAAGTACTGCGATTACAAATGTTAGTCACCACACCCGGCTCTCACTAAGTTTCTAAGAGCCTTGCTAAGCTGCTGAAGCTAGCTTTGAACCTGCGATCCTCCTCTCTCAGCCTCCCAGGTACTGGGATTTCCAGGCGTGTGCCACCACACCTGACTCATCTATTTTTTTTACTCCACAAACATTATATTTTTAGGCTTAGTGTTGGGGGAGGAGGGAGAATCTAAAATATGTGGGTCACAAATATAAAGGTCTAATTGTGAAGTCAACCAGAAGATAGCTGTGATGTAACATATGCATTATATAAAATTGTGTGTGATGACCTAATGGGCATAGAAAAGGTAATTCCAATGGGATACATAAGGATAGAGGGGCTTCAAGGTGAGAAAGAAATCAGAGCAAAGTGAAATTAACTGGCAGAAATGAACTAAAGAGATGATTTCCAGCAAGCTTATATACAGAACATATACACATACTCTATCAATTACCAGAAGTGAGATTCTGTGAGGAATTTGGACTCCTCAGTGAGAGGACAGAGATTGCCCATTTGCTGTTGAATACTCTAAATGCTGCTCTTCCTCCCTGCAGACCAAGTCTCCTCCCCCAAATCCCCTGAGGGAGCCCCTGTGTAGCATCCTCGCTGTCATATTTGGAATATGAGCTGTCATTCAGACTCCCCTGGAGACATGAATATCTCCTTTGATTTCAGTACACTACAGTTGTTGAGTGTTGACTGTTTCCCCTGGCAGGCAGGAGCTGCCCCTTTTGTAGGTGGTACAGAGCTTTTGCTCTATGGTGATCTTCTCGTGGTTTTTTTTTTTTTTTTTTTTTTTTTTTTTTTTCGGTACTGGGGATTGAACCCAGGGGCATTCTACCTCCAAGCTACACCCCCAGTCCTATTTTGTATTTTCTTTTTATTTTTGAAACAGGGTCTCAGTAACTTGTGGAGAGCCTCACTAAGTAGCTGAGGCTGGCCATGAACCCGGATCCTCCGGTCTCAGCCTCCCAAGTACTGGGATTACAAGTGTGTACCACCATGCCCAGCTAATCTTCATGTTTTTAAGTGGAAAGGACATTGGCTTTATTTATTTATTTATTTTTGTGGTACCAGGGATTGAATCCTGCGGTGTTCTACCTCTAAGTTACACCCCCAGTCCTGTTTATTTTTTATTTTGTTAGTCATTTTGTGCTTGCCCCTGTGATCCTCCTGCCTCAACCTCCCGAGTACTGGGATTACAGGTGTGCACCACCGTGGCCAGCCAGGGCATCGGCTCTAGGTGCAGACAACCTAAGTGACTTTGGCCCAGATACTTTTTTGAGACTAGTTCCCTGACTTCTGAAATGAGATAAGGGCTATTTTCTACAGCCTAAATTATAACCATTAACTAATGTTAGTTCCTTGATGTTTTCCAAAGCGAAATAAAGCATTCTTTACTTGACTGATTTGAATAAGGAAAAGTTCTAATGCAAACATTTTGTCATAGTACTGTGAAAACAGCCATCTCAAAATCTGAATACCACTACCACTGCTGCTGAGGATTTACTATAGGCTAGGCACTGGACAGTGCTTTAAGTTCATATTGTCTCCTTTTTATCCTCACAACAACCCTCCTAGATAGGCTTAGAGATGATGGGTAACTTGCCCAAGGTCACACAAGCAAAGCAGGAGAGATGGCTTGAACTCAGCTCTCTCTCCAAAGCCGTCCCCTCCCCACAGGAGGGACACGAAGGGACCTACAGAACAACTATTTGAACTATAGCTCTGAGAAATAGGAGCTGCATAGCAGGTTAGTCCAGATTCTCTGTGGTAAGAGATTAGAATGCAGATGTTCCGTGGCACAGATCCATTTGCTTTTATATTAGATAATATTCCAGCCAGAACCTGGCGTCTGTCAGGGTCCCAGTGAGAACTTAGTTAATCTCAGGTCATAGTTACTCTTACTTTAGTTTATTCCTTGAAGCAAGAGAAAAGCAGTGCAAGGGACATCAATGGAACAAAGGAGGCCTGAGGCTTCCTGTTGCCTGACGCTTTTGTACCTCGTGGACACGTACCCAGAGTTTGTTGTGTCTTGGCAGCTCCACAGCTCACTCGGGGTGAGATGTCCACCAGGTCCAAAACAAGCTTTGTGCTTAGAAACAACTTGTACTTCAGTATGAAGGAAGCATTTCTCTGCTTAGGAGGCCACTTCACCTGGGGCCAAAATCCACATCCTAGGCCTTGAAATTCCTGCTGTGCCAGCACTTGAGGCAATCTCCATTTCCCTGTACCTTGATTGCAGGGCCCAAGGATTTTTCATTTATGTAGTAGGCCCAGCCATGACCGACTACAGACACACAGGCATAAAATTGCAATGTATTGTAAAAACTGATTAATGACATTTATATTCTTAGCTAGAGGACCGGACCACCCCACCCTCAGGTAGTTCTTGAGTGGTTAGGACCAAAATTGTGTTCAAAAAAGAAGCTCCAAATGGAGACAGAAAGCAGGTGCATGATTGCCTGTGGTTATGGGTAGGGGAAGGATTGACTACAAATGAGCAGGAAGGATCCTTTTGGGGTGATAGAAATATTCTAAAACTGGATAGTGGTGATGGCCGCCCAACTCCATACATTTACCAAAAATCATGAATTATATACTTACAACAAGGGGATTTGTGTTATATAAATTATACCTTACAGGAAGGAAGCAAAGGGGAGGGGAAGGAGAAGAAAGGAAAGGAATTCTGGATCAAGCTCTTCTATATAAACTTGAAGCACTTGGATGAAACCCCAGGGTAACTGCCCAGAGGGCACAGAGGAGAAGCTTTTGGCCTCAAACACTTCAAGGGCAGGGGTTAATAATTAAAATATTAGTGTCCGAGCTGGGCATAGTAGCGCACACTTGTAATCCCAGCATTTGGGAGGCTGAGACCAGAGGATCCGGGTCCGCGGCCAGCCTCAGGTACTTAGTGAGGCCCTCCGCAACTTAGTGAGACCCTGCTTCAAAATAAAGAATAAAAAATAGGGCTGGGGGTGGAGCTTGGAAGTAGAATGCCCCTGAGCTCAATCCCCAGTACCACAAAAAAAAAAAAATCTTAGTGTCCGGACTTCTAACTTGGAGTAGTCTGCCTCCTGATGTGTTCTTTGGAAAGATGACAGCCATAACATCAATTATGGCCGTGGCAGAGACAGCTAGTTTCCTCCCCTACCCCCATATCCATTTTCTTCCACAAAGAAGGTTTTTGAGGCACCGGTCCAGAACTGAGCTGATTTTAGCAGAGTCGGAGATTAATAGCAAGAGCTATAGTTTCTTGCTTCCAGGAATCCTCTAAAATCTACTTGAATTTCTAAATCATTTCTCCATAGTAAAAATTGTTGCATCTAAAGAGCAATGTCAGGGTGAAGCTCGTTAGCCACCCAGGCTGCAGGCCCTCAGCTTGCAACTACTAAATTTTACTAAATTTACTGAATTACTACAATTAGCAAAATTTATTTGAAAATGGTGTCAAAGTAAGAGAGAGAGAGAGAAAGAGAGAAACAAGTAAACAAAAAGAACCCACTACACCCTCAGTGGCTCTATTTCTCCAATCGCTTCTGTCCATTTCTGTCTCTGTCTGTTTCTTTCTCTCTCCCTCCCTCTCTCTCTCTCTCACACACACATATGGGTCAGAATTTTTGTGTGTGTGTGTGTAGCCATATATATATGCATATGTGTGTGTGTGTGTGTGTGTGTGTGTGTGTGTTACTGGGGATTGAACCCAGGGGCATTCTACCTCTGAGCGATACCCTCAGTCCTTTTTTTTTATACTTTATTTTGAAACAGGGTCTCACTAAGTTGTAGAGAGCCTCACTAAGTAGCTGAGGCTGGCCGTGAACCTGGATCCTCCTGTCTCAGCCTCCCAAGTACTGGGATTATGAGCATGCGCCACCGCACCCAGCTTATATATTTTTTAAACAAGGTCTTGCTAAGTTGTCAAGACTAGCCTCAAGCCTCCATCCTCCTATCTCAGCCTCCCAAGTACTGGGATTGTAGGCGTGTACCACTGCGCTTACCTGGTTCAGAATTCTTGAGAGAAAAAGGACACAAGTCACTGGTATTCAAAACAAAAACCATGAGCCACGTCTCAGTGCCCTGTGGGAGGGTAGGACTGCAGGAAGGAGCACATGAGCTGCTTCTGTCCTTTCCCAAAATGATTTTAATGGCACCTGCACTTGTGGCATGATTCAGCATCCCAGCCTCGGCTGAAAACATTCATAAAGCTAGTAGGGTCGCTCATTTTCAAGAGTTCACTTAATGTTAATCAAGCTCATGATCTTCATACCAGTTTATTAATTTAAAATGAGAGGTGCACCTTCCCTTTGGATGGTCTACTCCTCATCAGTGATCCAAGATGTGCCTCTCTTCCTTTCTGGGTATCCAGGAGCTCTGAAGGCCGTGGACTATGGTGTCTTGGTATACCACCTTACACCTTACCAGAGCATAGGCTCTGGAACATAGTTGGTGTTTAATGAAAATTGGCCAAATGGAATTGAATTTTGCCAAGGATAAGATTTGTTCATCTTGGGCTACTTTTAGCCAAGCCGAAGTTAGAAGTTGGTCCTGGCGGTGCATGCTTATAATCCTAGTACTTGGGAAGCTGAGACAGGAGGATCAAAGGTTCATGACCAACCTCAGCCACTTAGTGAGACCCTCTGCAACTTTTTTTTTTCAGTACTAGGGATTAAACTCAGGGGAATTCTACCTCTGAGCTACAATCCCAGCCCTATTTTTAATTCTTTATTTTGAAACAGGGTCTCCCTAAGTTGCAGAGGGCCTCACTAAGTTGGTGAGGCTGGTTGTGAACCTGTGATCCTCCTGTCTCAGCCTCCCAAGTACTGGTATTACAAGCATGTGCCACCACGCCTGGCCCTCTGCAACTTAATAAAACCCTGTTTCCAAATAAAAAATAGAATAAGGCTGAGTGTGTAGCTCAGAGCTAGAATGTCCCTGGGTTCAATCCCCAGCACCAAAAAAGAAAAGAAAAGAAAAAAAAAAAAAAAAACAGGAGCTAGAGATATTCCTACCCACATATTAGCTTGGCTAAAGACTGTTTCTGAGCACCAGCTCCATTCAAAGCTACAGGGCAAGATTGGTGAAGAGGCTATTTGTTTTTCTTTTCTTACACAGCTGACTGTATTGTAAAGGAAATTCATCTCAGAGAATTTACTTAGCAAGATGTCAATCTAGTTCACTTGGCGTGTTCTCTTTTCCTTTACATTTGAAATGAATGCTGTAAAGGTTCCACTACGCCACAGGTAATAATAGCACGCCCAACTATAGACTTGTCCACTGCTGGTTCCTGAAATAGATTCTCCAGTAGGAAGAACAACGTTGCTGTCATTTACAGAGTTGTATGGGAAACAAGGATAGGAACTGAAGATAAAAAAAGAAGTATGAGTCACTGGAGTCCAATTTAGCCTTGAGGGTAGTGTGAGACACATTATTAGGTCCATTTTCAGTGAAAATTATATTGTTTGGGAAGGAAGTATCCTGTCCATTTGTCAGAGTCCTGGGTATAAGGTCACTGGTGATAAGGGACCTCTTCTCAGGCCTCAAACATAAGCTTTCCCTTCTCTTGAGTCATCTCAAATCATTTGCTGATGGAGATCACAAAATTCCCCTAAACCCACCAAATGGCCCTGTCCTCTCCTGCCTCAGGCGATGTTTCTGGTCTGAGTCTAGGGAGGCCTCACTTAAAACTCCTGACTGTCATGATGTTGTCCTCCCTCCCTCCCTTCCTTTTTTTTTTTTTTTTTTCGGTACTGGGGATTGAACTCAGGGGCATTCTACCTCCAAGCTATACCCCCAGCCCTATTTTTTATTCTTTATTTTGAAACCAAGTCTCACTAAGTTGCAGAGTGCCTCACTAGGTAGCTGAGGCTGGCTGCGAACCCGGATCCTCCGTTCTCAGCCTCCCGAATGCTGGGATTACAAGCGTGTGCCACCATGCCCAGCTACCTCCCTTCCTTTTTTGTACTGGGGATTGAACTCAGAGGAAGCTAAACCCCCAGCCCTATTTTTTTTTTGAAACAGGATCTCGCAAAGTTGCTGAGGCTGGCTGTGAACCTGTGATCCTCCTGTCTCAGCCTCCCAAGTACTGAGATTATGAGATTACAGATGTGTACTACGGTGCCCGGCTCTAACACTGCTCTTTCTGAAGTCGTGCCCAGAGCTCTAGAGCCTCTTCTCACTCTCCGTGCTTGCCATGTGAAATGACATCTGTTCCCATTGCTTCAGCTGCCACTTGCATGCTGGGGCCTTCGTCTCTCAGTCGCTGTGGTCAGACGTCTGTATATTCCATGACAACCTTCACCCACCTCCATCGACATCATGGTCAAGTCAACAAACGGTTATTGCACGTATCTGGCAGGTATCTTCTGAAGGTGTTGAGAATATAAAGGTTCTATTCTACATATGTGAATCTTTCTCTCTTCAATTTGCAAGGCATTTTATTTTAAATTTATTTTATTTATTTATTGTCACTGGGGATTGAATTCAGGAGTGTTCCACCTCTGAGTTACACTCCTAGCCCTATTTTATTTTGAAACAGGGTCTCACTGAGTTGCTGAGGGCCTCACTAAATTGCTGAAGCTGGCCTTGTACCTGCAATCCTCCTGTCTCGACCTCCTAAGTACTGGGATTACAGGTATGTGCCACAACACTTGGCTATTATTCTCTTTCTATTCCTGCATCCTCCCATACCTTATTCATCACTGTGATTTTAATTTCTTTTTCTCCTTCCTTCCTTCCTTCCTTCCTTCCTTCCTTCTTTCTTTCATTCTTTCTTTCTTTCTTTCTTTCTTTCTTTCTTTCTTTCTTTCTTTCTTTCTTTCTTTCTTTCTTTCTTTCTTTTTTCAGTACTAGGGATTGAACCCAGGAGCATTCTACCTCTGAGCTATACCCCTAGCCCAATTTTTTATTCTTTATTTTGAAACAGGGTCTCACTAAGTTGCATTATTTTGAAACAGGGTCTCACTAAGTTGCAGAGGGCCTAAGTAGCTGAGGCTGGCTGCGAACCTGGATCCTCTGGTCTCAACCTCCCAAATACTGGGATTACAGGTGTGTGCCACCATGCCCGACCATAGTTTCAGTTTCATACAAATAATTTTCAAATACTTACTGGCTCCATGTTTTACTTGTCTCATTCACTGTGTTCTCTTACGTGCTTGTCTCCTTAAAATAAACATCTATCCTACTTTCAGTTCCCAGATCTCTACAGTGCAGAGGTGAGCTGAGCATGGTGACGCATGCCTGTGATCCTAGCACTTGGGAGGCTGAGACAGGAGGATCAAAGGTTCATAGCCAACCTCAGCTACTTAGAGAGGCTCTCTACAACTTAGTGAGACTCTGTTTCTAGGTTTAAAAAAAATTAAAATAGGGCTGGGGGTGAGGCTCAGAGATAAAATGCCTCTGGGTTCAATCCCCCAATACCACACACACACACACACACACACACACACACACACACACACACACACAGAAGTGAACAGGGAGATCATTTAGTAACTTGTTATATCAATGCAATACAGCTATGGGGGGGTACTGGGGATTGATCCAGGAGCATTCTACCTCTGAGCTATACCCCTAGCCCTATTTTTTTGCTGAGTTGCTGAGGCTGATCATCATGTCCGGCTATAATATAGTTTTTAGCAACTATCTTAAATGCCAACAATCATTCAATCATTTCCATTGATAATTTTTCTGCTTCTCTATGTACTTTCTTCTTCTTTTTTTGGGGGGGGGTACTGGGGATTGAACTCAGGGGCATTCTACCTCCGAGCTACACCCCCTGCCCTACTTTTTTATTCTTTATTTTGAAACAGAGTCTCACTAAGTTGCGGAGGGCCTCACTAAGTAGCTAAGGCTGGCCGCGAACCCAGATCCTCCAGTCTCAGCCTCCCAAATGCTGGGATTACAAGCATGCGCCACCACACCCGGCTCTCTATGTATTTTCTAAATTTCTCCAATGAAAATCTCTTTCTTTTCTAATCTGGAAAAAAGTAAAAGAGGAAGCCGGGTGTGGTGGTGCACACCTGTAATCCCAGTACTTGGGAGGCTGAGACAAAGGGATCTCAGGTTCATGACCAGCCTCAGCAACTTAGTGAGGCCCTTCACAACTTAGTGAGTTCCTGATTCAAAATAAAGAATAAAATAGAGCTGGGGGTGTAGCTCAGAGGTAGAATGCCCCTCGGTTTAATCACCAGTACCACAAAAAAAAAAAAAAAGAAAAAAAGTGAGAGAGGAAACAATAACCGATGATGTCTTCGAGATAAAGTGGAAGAGAAGCTGTAATTTGTTATCACCTTTGCCAGCAGTACCTAACCAATCTCCCAAGATTTCTTAGATGCTTTCATTTCATTTTATTATTATTTTTTAATTTTTAGGTGCTGGAGATTGAACCTCCACATGCTAAACACATGTTAATCACATGGTAAGCACATGCTCTGCCACTTAGCTAGCTCTCAGCCCCTTCTCCCCTTCTTCTTAGATCTCTTTCCCCTTCCACACAGCCTGGCTATGGAGATAGTTGAGATTATGATCAGCCCTGAAGCAGAAGCTTCTATCATAGCTTCCCAAACTCATTGGTTTACCAACCCTCTTTTCAGGAAAAAAAAAAAAAATATTACTCAGAATCCCCGCGGATAATCAGGCATGATGGCACACTCTTGTAATCTCAGTACTTGGGAGGCTGAGACTGGAGGATAGCAGGTTCAAGGACAGCCTCAGCAAACTAGTAAGACCCTGTTTTGAAATAAAATTTTAAAAACTAGGGCTAGGGCTGTAGCTTGGAGGTACGGTGTCCCTGGGTTTAATTCCCAGTTCCAATAAAGTAAAATGAAGAATCCCCCTGGATGCTCCCACTACCCCCTTATTCCTATTCAACATCCTCCAATTGCACCTGAGAGTACGACCACCCCCTCGGATGGTTCCAGCACCCCTCCCCAAGGAGTGGTATCACAGACCTAGGGGTCTGTGCTAAGAGGCTGGGCATCATAGGTTATAGCTAACCCTGTCTGAAAGAAATTGTGAAGTTTGAATGTTTTTTCTCTTTTTTTGTGTGTGTGTTTATAATGCACTTATTTATTCTTCTTTTTTTTTTTTTTTTTTCGGTACTAGGGATTGAACTCAGGGGCATTCTACCTCCAAGCTATACCCCCAGCCCTATTTTTTATTCTTTATTTTGAAACCAAGTCTCACTAAGTTGCGGAGTGCCTCACTAGGTAGCTGAGGCTGGCCTTGAACCCGGATCCTCTGGTCTCAGCCTCCCAAATGCTGGGATTACAAGCGTGCGCCACCACGCCCGGCTCATAATGCACTTATTGACCCACATAAAATGTAGTTCTATATAACCTGTAACAAGGTTGACTTCATTCTTCTATTTTCCTCGTTCTCTACATTTCAGTGAGCCCTCTCCTTATCCTGGGCCTGCTGCCCTGGCCCTGCCCTTCTGTGTTGCCTTCCAGGTGCTCTGAGCGCTAGCACGATGGATCTACCATCTCTTCCTACTATCCTACTGCTTTGCCCCCTAAAGTGACCACTTGTTTATCTGCTAGAAAATCAGGCCCAGAAATGGGCTAGAGGACTCACTTCCCTTCAGGAGACAGTGTCTTTGTTGCTTGATAATAACAGCTGGATGTGTGTCTTTAATCTTTACCATGGTCCATAGAGGAGGTAGTCCGTTTTACAAATGGAAAACTCGAGACAGAAGGGCACTAGATAACATGTCTGAGGTTAATAAGTAGATGAGCTCAGATATAAATCCAGACAGCCTGCTCATGTAACCACTATGCTCTACCATTTAATGTTAAACCCCAAGAAATGTGTTTTATGATTTTGGAGGACAGTTCCTCGGAGGGAGAAGATGTTCTGTGATCAGGCAAGGTGGCAACTACTTATACTTATTTCCTTTTTTTTGGTACTGGGGATTAAGCCCAGGGACATTTTACCTCCAAACTACCCCCCAAGCCCTTTTTATTTTGAAACAGGGTCTCACTAATTTCCTGAGGCTGGCCTTGAACCTTCCATCCTCCTGTGTTAGCCTCCCACGTACTGGGATTATAGGCATGTGCCACCATGCCTCACTACTTCTTTCTTTTTTGGGGGCGGGGGGGCTGGGGATTGAACCCAGGGGCATTCTACCTCTGGGGTACGCCCCTAGTCCTATTTTTTATTCCTTATTTTGAAACAGGGTCTCACTAAGTTGCAGAGGGCCTCACTGACCTCGAACTCGGATCCTCTGGTCTCAGCCTCCCAAGTACTGGGATTACAAGTGTGCACCACTATGCCTGGCTTCTTCTTCTTTTTTTTTTTTTTTTGGTGGTGGAACCCAAGCACATTCTACCTCCAAGCTACATCCCTAGCCATTTTAAATTTTGTTTTGAAACAAGGTCCTGGTAAGTTGTTGAGGCTGGCCTTGAACCTGCAAATCTGTCTAAGACTCCCAAGTACTGGGATTACAGGTGAACACTATACCGCCTGGCTGCAACTACTTATTTCCTATAGACCAAGTTGGCTCTGGATAACAGTAACCTTCATTTCAGCATTTCCTGAAATGTGTTTTCTGGAAAACTACTTAAGATTTCATTGCTTAAAAAAAAAAAATCCACTTAAGGCTAGGCATGGTGGCACACACTTGCAATCCCAGTACTTGGGAGGCTAAAGACAGGAGGATTGCAGGTTCATGGATAGCCTCAGCAATTTATTGAGGCCCTCTGCAACTCAGTGAGACCCTGTCTCAAAATTAAAAAAAAAAAAAAAAAAAGAGTTTGGGGTGTAGCTCAAAGGTAGAATGCCCCTGGATTCAACCTCTAATATAACACACACACACACACACACACACACACACACACACACACACCACTAATTTAAGAAATCTAGTACATTATATTCATTTTTTAGTGTTTCCTAAGTCTGCATTGACACACTAAAGGTTCTGAAAACAAAACAAATAGTGAAGAAACCTTTGAGCCCATTATTTCCCAAACCTATAGAACATTTCCTTACTGTATAACACTTATTAATATCCTTGGAAACACTATTATATGTTAACTTTTTTTTTTTTTTAGGTACTGAGGATTGAACCCAGGGGCATTCTACCTCCGAGCTACACTCCCAGTCTATTTTTTATTCTTTATTTTGAAACAGGGTCTCACTAAGTTGCAGAGGGCCTCACTAAGTAGCTGAGGCTGGCTATGAACCCAGATCCTCCAGTGTCAGCCTCCCAAGTACTAGCATTACAAATGTGCACCACCACGTCCAGCTATTAACTTTTTAAAATGAGAATAAATGGGCTATTTCAGAAGTTGTTTTTATTAAAACAAACTTCCTGGCTCTAAAGGAAGACATTTGTGACTCTCTAGCCAATGGTGTTCACCAGCCTGTTTTGCCATAGCCTGTTCTGCCCACTGTATTCTGGGGTTGCTCTTGGGAGGAGGTGGTATTGTCATGGTGGTGTCGTGTGTAGGTTTGGGGACCCACTGAAGTAATCTGAACATGAACAAGCCTCCCGGGCTTCAATCAGCTGGCCTGTATCAGAAGGGCCCCAAGGTGAAATTTCAGCTCTGCCAGTTATAGTTGGTATCTAGTTTCTACCTCTATTGACACTGACCTCAGATATGGTAGATGTGAACTTCCCAGCTTATTTCCATAGAACGATCCAGCTGGATCCAAGATAGAATATGATGTCACCGGCTATCTGTAGTCATTCCCTAATTAATACCTGGCCAGTGAATACATGGTTCTTTTGTTCTAAATTAGGACCACATCTCATTGTCAGCCCTTTGCAGGGAACCAGCCAAGGGATGGGCTGCCAGAACATGGGATCATCCCAGGCCTTCAGCAGGAGAAGTGGGAATAAGAGGTGGTAGCTTCTAGGCCCTATATGGAGGATGTTGAAATAGGAAGGAGAGATGTGCAGAAGCAGAAGGTCCACCGGAGTCCTAAGTCCCAGTGGGCCTGCAGGCGTTTGCAGAAGTGTCACAGTGGACTGAGTAGCTCCTGGGAGCATGTAAGGAGCCTGGCTGGGAACCTTCACCTTCACAGCCCTAGGCAGCTCAGTTAGGCCCTCCTTGCTAATGGAACACACCAGTTCATTCACTTCAGGCATGCAGATTATTAAACATGCAGATTCTTATACCCTACACCAGAAGTCCTGAATCAGTATGTTTAAAAAATGCCCTGAATGAGTCATATGATGAGGCGAGTTGGGGGAACACTGCTCTAGTCATCCAGGGAGCTTACTCAGGAGTTATGAGCTTAGCTCATTCCTCCTAATGCTTTTTTTCCCTCCATCAATTAATTTTGTAGCCTGATTTGGGATCTCTTTTTAGGAATTTGAGGATTCTCACCCCTCTGACCAAAGTGAGGTCTTAGTTTGATGTTGGCCCTAGCTACAGTAAGTTCATAAATGTTTTCTCCCTTTTTTATAGGTTAGCTGCCTTCTCCTCCTCCTCCTCCTCCTCTTCCTCTTCCTCCTCCTCCTTCTCTTCTTCTTCGTCATCGTCGTCCTCCTCCTCTTCCTTTTCTTCTTTTTTATTTTTGTGGTACTGGGGATGGAACCCAGGGGCATTCTACCTCTGACCTACACCCCCAGCCTTATTATTATTATTATTATTATTATTATTATTATTATTATTATTATTGTGTGTGTGTGTGTGTGTGTGTGTGTGTTTCTGGGGATTGAACCCAGGGAATTCTACCTCTGGGCTACACCCTCAGTCCTATTTTTTATTCTTTATTTTGAAACAGGGTCTCACTAAGTTACGGAGGGCCTCACTAAGTAACTGAGGCTGGCCACAAACCTGTGATCTTCCTGTCTCAGCCTCCTAAGTACTGGGATTACAAGTGGGGGCAACCACATCTGGCTCCCTTCTTGTGTTGTGTTGTTTGTTTGTTTTTGTGGTGCTGGAGATTGTATCCAGGGGCATTCTGCCTCCCAGCTACACCCCCAGCCCTATTTTATTTTTTATTTGCAAACAGGGTCTTGATAGGTTGCTGAGAGCCTCACTAAGTTGCTGAGGCTGGCTTTGAATCTGTGACCCTCCTGTCTCAGCCTCCCAAGTGCTGGGATTACAGGCACACACCAACATGCCCAGCATTCCTTGTTTTAATAAGTAATTTTATAAGAGATAGTTTGATGAACCAATTAGATAAGACTATGAGGTCTAAGATAAGGCTATGGTATAGATGTGGTTTGACTATGTTCTCCAAAAAGCTGCTTGCTGGAAGCTTGGTCTCCAGTGTGGCAAGATTGAGGAGGTGGCGGAACATTTAAGAGGCAGGTCCTAGCAGGAGGTAATTAGCTCATAAGGCACCACCTCATATGGGATTAATGCTATGCTGGTCTTGCTGAGTGAGTGAGTTCTCCTGAGAGCAGGTTGTTATAAGTTGAAGCCACATCGCCATCACATAGTATGTGCAAAAAAAAAAAAAAAAAAAAAAAAAAAGAGAGAGAGATAGAGAGAGGCAACCCCACACTCTTGGTCTCTGCACATGGTGCACATGGCTGGTTCTTCCTTCCATTTTTCATTATGTTGGGGTGCAGCCAGGGGCTGCCTTGCCAGGATGCCAGCACCATGCTCTGAGACCTCTAGAACTCTGAGATAAATGAACCTCTTTTCTTTATAAAATACCCAGCTTAGGTATTTTGTTATAGCAATAGAAAATAGACTAAGACAAGAACATTCTATGTGCAGAGGTGGAAATAAAAAGTAAATTATATCTCCACTTTCTGGGCATTTTAAAAAACTTGTTTGGGTTTTGGATAATGAAAAATTCTGGGGATGAATGGTGGTGAGGGTTGCACAATAATGTGGATAAACTTAATGTTACTTAACTCTATACTTAAAATGATTAAAATAATAAATTTTATTATATATACATATCTATATATCTACAATTTTAAAAAGGAACAATTTGGGCCAGGTGTGGTGGTGCACACTTGTAATCCCAGTACTTGGGAGGCTGAGACCGGAGGATGAGAGTTCGCGGCCAGCCTCAGCTACTTAGTGAGACTCTCTGCAACTTAGTGAGACCCTGTTTCAAAATAAAAGAATAAAAAAATAGGACTGGGGGTTTGGCTTGGAGGAAAAATGCCCCTGGGTTCAATCCCCAATATCAGGATACAGTATACTAAAAAACAACGGAGGAGTACGTTTACAAAGTGATAAACCAATAAATGTAATGAAGTACATGAATTTAAAATTATATATATATATATAATTTGGGGGGGTCCTAGGGACGCTATATCCTCAGGCCTTTTTAATTTTGAGATAGGGTCATACTCAGTTACCCAGGCTGGCTTCTAACTTGTAATCTTCCTGCCTCACCCTCCCCAGTGGCTAGGATTACAGGTACAAGCCACTGTGCCCAATTAAAGGGATATTTGAGTAAATTAAACAGCTTTTGTGATGATTTTGAAGGGGATGAAAAATTGGTATATTGAAGAGTTATGCAAATGGAAGAGATGGCATGTGCAAAGAGCACAATAAATCATATGTAATAGAAAATTTATAAAATGAAGGGTGTGTTAAAGAGGCAACTCTCACACTACTGACCAGCCAAGATGCGGGAAGTATTTGCTGGATGGGGCAGGGGACAGGACTGACAAAATGGTGAAAGGAAAGTCTCTGTGGGCGGGTGGAGACTATGAAGGATCAACCCGCCTTTTACTTTGTGTGAGTAGAGAAGTCTTGTCTTGACTCAAAGTGATCTTCTGTGAACTATTCTGGTATTGCCACTCTGAAGTGACAGGGGAATTCCTGAAGCCCCTGAGCTGTAGCTGGAGATGACTAGAAATGACCATCTCCTTGGCATACTCGTTTCTGGGCCAACTGCCAGATCACGATTCTCTGCCCTACACAGGAGCTAGGGAAGGCTGGAAGTGGGCTTTGGAGCAGAAGCCAAGGCTTACTGGGGAGCCCAGCACAGGCAAGGGCTTTGTGAGACAGAGCCAGAAGCCCACTGGGCAGTTGTTATGAAATGCATAGTTTCCAGGAGAGATGTTACACCCCAGGAGGACCCCAGCTTTGCAAGGGGACCTCAGTTAGGTGGATCAACTGAGCATTATTAGAGGCAAAGATTCTAGGAACTAGAACCACTGAGGTCTCCCAGATGGGGCTGGGGAGAGAGTAGGAGTGGGGCTGTGTGCCGATAAGCTAACCATGCCAGCCGAGCCATCTGTGGCTAATCTGGCGCATAGTAGGCGTTCAGTAAATATTTGCTACATTGAAACAAATTGAAAGCCCACTTGCTTCTATTTTGTATCATTGGCTTTTTGTTTGTTTGTTTTCGTGTACTCTTAGTTTACTGATAAAGAACCATTTCATTTTTTTTTTTTTTTTAACAAAGTTGATATTTAGCCAGGCGTGGTGGTTCATACTTGTAATCCCAGTATTTGGGAGGCTGAGACCAGAGGATCCAGGTTCTCTCGGCCAGCCTCAGCTACTTAGTGAGGCCTTCTGCAACTTAGTGAGACCGTGTTTCAAAATAAAGAATAAAAAATAGGACTGGGGGTGTAGCTTGGAGGTAGAATGTCCCTGGGTTCAATCTCCAGTACCGCAAAAAAAAAAAAAAAAAAAAAAAGTTGATATTTGATGTAGCTAAATCAAACTGAGAGATCTGTGTTTAGAACAGACTGACTCCCAGGTTACTAGAGGCCACTGTTTTGTCCTCATAGGCTGCCTCTCCCTCTCTATGTCTTCCTCATCTCTACCTGTGATCATTCATCATGCTCTTCCTGGCTTACCATCTTACTGATGGCAAGTCTCCCTTCTAAGCAGTGTACTTACAATATCTAACTGCCTACTAGACATTCTTGTTTGTTCCCCAGATTCCTACATCACAGCATGTCCAAAACTTTATACATTATATCATCTTTCTGATTTGCTACTGCTTCTTTCTCTCCTGGACTGCATATACATATCCTTGAGGGGTGTCACCCTCTGCCTAGTATCTCTAGTCCAAAACCTCAGTGCTACACATGACTCCACTATCGTGTGTGTGTGTGTGTGTGTGTGTGTGTGTGTGTGTGTGTGTGTGTTATTGGGCATTGAACTCAGGGGCATTCTACCTCTGAGCTATATCCCAGCCCTATTTTTTATTCCTTATTTTGAAACAGGGTCTCACTAAGTTGCCAAGTGCCTCACTAAGTACCTCCCAAGTACTGGGATTACAAGCGTGCACCACCATGCCCAGCTTTTTTGTTTTTTTGAAACATGGTCTCTGCCAGTTGCTGAGAGTCTCACTAAGTTGCTGAGGCTGCCCTCAAACCTTCCATTCTCCTGTGTCAGTCTCCTAAGTACTGGGATTACAGGCTTGTGACAACATGCCTGGCTCTTCACTATCTTTCTTCTCGTCGTCCTCCTCCTCCTTCTCGTCCTCCATCTTGATTATATTTATTCTGCCTATCTAAGAGCATAAAGTCTTTCTATCTTCTAAGATCTTTATTTTTATTTTTTGGTGGTAGTGGGGATGGAACCCACGGGCATTATAGCTCTGAGATACACCCCCAGTCCTATTTTATTCTTTTTTGTTTTGAAACAGGGTCTCACTAAGCTGCAGAAGGCCTCACTAAATTGCTGAGGCTGGCCGCAAACCTGCAATCCTCCTGTCTCAGCTTCCCAAGTACTGGGATTACAAGCATACACCACTATGCTTGGCTAATTTCTTTCTTTAGTGTTTATTTATTTTCATTGTAGAGATCTTTTGCTTCCTTGGTTAAATTTATTCCCAAATATTATAATTTTTTTGAGGTTATTGTGAATGGAATTGTTTTATAGATTTCTTTTTCAGTGGATTTATGATTGGTGTATAAGAATGCTAGTAATTTTTGTAAGTTGATTTTGTAAGTGACTCCTTTGTTGAAGTTGTTTATCACCTCTAGAAGTTTTCTGGTTGAGTTTTTTTGGATCTTCTAAGTAAAAAATGTGTCATCAACCAACAAAGATAATTTCAGTTCTTCTTTCCCTATTTGTATTCCTTTAATTCCCTTCTCCTGTCATATTGCTGTGGCTAGAGTTTCAAGTACTATGTTGAATAGGAGTGGTGATAATAGGTATCCTTGTCTTATTCTTGATCTTAATGGAAATTCTCTCAGTTTTTCCACATTCATTATGATGCTGGCTTTAGGTTTATCATATATAGCCTTTATGATGTTGAAGTAAGTTCCTTCTATCCCTAATTTCTTCAGTTTGTTTGTTTTTTATCATGAAAGGGTGTTGGATTTTGTCAAATGCTTTTTGTGTATCTATTGAGATGATCATGTGGTTTTTGTCCTTAGCTCTATTAATGTAGTGGATTACACTTATTGATTTGCATATGTTGAACCAGCCTTGCATCTCTGGATATGAAGCCTACTTAGTCATGGTGTACTATGTTCTGATGTAGTTTTGAATGCAGATTACTAGTATGTTATTAAGAATTTTTGCATCTATGTTCATCAATGATATGAGTGTGTAATTTTCTTTTCTCATGGTATCTTTATTTGGTTTGGGAATTAAGGTGATGCTGGCTTTTTAGAATGAGTTTGGTAATATTCCTTCTTTTTCTATTTCATGGAATAATTTGAGGAGCATTGGGCTTAGTTCTTCTATAAAGATTTTATAGAAGGCAGCTGGAATCTGTCTGAATCTGGACTTTTCTTTGATGGGAGACTTTTTATTGCTGTTTTAATCTCTTTGTTTCCTAATGGTCTGCTAGGTTTTCTCAATCCTCTTGGTTTGAGAAAGTTTGGGTAGGTTGCAGGTGTCTAGGAATTTGTCAATTCCTTCTAGGTTTTCCAATTTATTGGAGTATAAGTTTTGAAAATGGTTTCTAATAATTTTCTGGATTTCCACACTATCTGTGGTGACATCTCCTTTTTCATCTTTTATCCTAGATATTTGGGTCTATTGTCTCTTTCTTTTAGTTAGGCTGGTTAAGGGTTTATCAATCTTATTTACCTTTTAAAAAAACCTGTTTTTGCTTTACTGATTTTTCTGGATTGTTATTGTTTTGTTTTGCTTTCTATTTCATTAATTTCTGCACTGATTTTGATTATTTCCTGTCTTCTGCTGGCTTTGGGGTTAGTTTGTTCCTGTTTTTCAAGGGCCTTGAGGTACATCAAGACAGCCTTTTTAAGAAATAGTGTTGGGAAAACTGGTTATCCATTTGTCGAAGAATGGGATTAAATCCCAATCTCTCACCCTGCACAAGAGTCAACTCAAGATGGTTCAGATAGTTAGAAATTATACCAGAAAACTCTGAAACTGCTAGAAGAGGACATGGGACCAACACTCTAACATATAGGTTCTGGTAGAAACTTCCTCAATAAGACCTCGAAAGATTAGGATATTAAAACAAGAATTAATAAATGCGATGACATTAAATTTAAAGGTTTCTATGCAGCAAAGGAAACCATCAAGAGTCTACAGAAAAAGCCTACAAAGAATGGGAGATCTTTGCCAGCTATCCCTTCAATAAAAACTAATATCTAGAATATACAAAGAGCTTAAAAACTTAACACTAAAAAAAAAAAAATTAAAAATGGGCAATTGAGCTGGGCGTGGTGGTGCATGCTTGTAATCCTGGTACTTGGGAGGTTGAGACAGGAGGATTACAGGTTTGTGGCCAGCCTCAGCTACTTACTGAGGCCCTCCACAATTTAGTAAGACCCTATTGCAAAATAAAGAATAAAAAATAGGACTGGGGTGTAGCTTGGAGGTAGAATGCCCCTGGGTTTGATTCTCAGTACTGCAAAAAAAAAAAAAAAAAAAAAAAAAAGGCAATTGAACTGAATAGACACTTCTCAAAAGAAGACATACAAATGGCCAATAAATATATGAAAAAAATGTTCAACATCATTGGCAATCAAGGAGATGGAAATCAAAACTACATTGGGATTCCATCTAACTCTGGTTAGAATGAAATCATCAAGAACATAAACAATAATAGATACTAGTGAGGATGTGGGGAAACAGGAACTCATACACTGTTGGTATGACTGAAATCTAGTATAGCCACTATGCTAATCTGAGGAGGTTTCTCATAAGATTGGGAATGGAACCACCATATGACCCAGCGGAACCACTCCTGGGCAGCTTTCCAAAGGAACTGATGTCAGAGTATTACAGTGATACATGCATATCCATGTTTATAGCAGCACGATTCATAATAGCTAAATTATGGAACCAGCCTAGGTGTCTATCAACAAATGAATAGATCACAAAACTGTGGTATTACACACAATGGAATTTTACTCAGCCATAGAGAAGAGCAAGATTATGTTATTTGCAGGAAACTGGAACTTGAGAATATTATGCTAAGTGAGATTAGCCAGTCTCAAAAAATGAATAATTGTATGTTTTCTCTTGTCTGTACATAAAAATTGGAAAAGAAGGGTAACGTCAGATTGAAGAGCACAGACTTCAGTGAAGTGATGGAGGGGGTGTGGGAGAGGGAGGAAGAGGGGATGAAGATGTTAAACATGGTGGGGCGTGGTGGCGAATGCTTGTAATTCCAGCATTTGGGAGGCTGAGACTGGAGGATCCGGGTTCGAGGCCAGCCTCAGCTACCTAGTGAGGCACTCTGCAACTTAGTGAGACCCTGTTTCAAAATAAAGAATAAAAAATAGGGCTAGGGGTATAGCTCAGAGGTAGAATGCCCCTGAGTTCAATCCCCAGTACTGAGAAAAAAAATAGGGTTAGTGTGTAACTCAGAGGTAGCATGACTCTGGGTTCAATCCCCTGTACTAAACATACACAAAAAAAGAATTATTTTGTATAATTTGTTTCCGTGTTACATAGATAAAACTATAGATATAGAGTTGAAGTATGTACTGAGTTATAGTATACACTATATTTTCTACTGGGTTGCAGTTAAAAATTTGAAAATATTGATTTCGGTGGCTTGCTTTTGGAGT
The DNA here is from genome assembly GCA_004027655.1 of Graphiurus murinus. NCBI lineage: Eukaryota > Metazoa > Chordata > Mammalia > Rodentia > Gliridae > Graphiurus > Graphiurus murinus. The sequence goes on along the minus strand of PVLC010002851.1, from coordinate 86,014 downwards.
TACACATATACTTTGAAATCCTCAGATTTCACTTCATAAATTACTTCTTTGTTCTGTATGCTAACCTTTCTTATATTGCTGATAACTATATATGGAGGATTTATAATACGGGAGGTTCCCAAAGCTTTTTATTTTCCTTCCTTCCTCCCTGTACTGGGGGTTGAATTCAGAGCCTCACACATGCTAGGCAAACACTCTACCACTGAACTATATCCCTAGTCCCACTTTTTACTATTTTATTTTGACGCAGAGTCTTGCTGAGTCCCCACCCAGTCTGTAAACTTGCAATTCTCTTGCCTTAGCCTCTTGAGTAGCTGGGGTTACAGGTGTGCACCACTGTGCCTGGCTTTCTTTCTTTTTTTGGGGGTGGGTGGGTACTGGGGATCAAACCCGGGGGAATTTTACCTCCAATTTACATCTTCATCACTTTTTAAAAACTGTCTTTTGTTTTAAAACAGAGTCTCACTAGGTTACTGAGTGCTTCACTACATTGCTGAGGCTGTCCTTGAACCAGTGATCCTCCAGTGTCAGCCTGCCAGGTACTGAGATTACAGGTGTGTGCCATGATACCTGGCTCCTACCTTTTTTTTTTCATAAATATTTTATTTTGGATTAATTTTAAATTTAGAAAAAAAGTTGCAGGCCAGGTGTGGTGATACACACTTGTAATCCCAGTACTTGGGAGGCTGAGACAGGAGGATTGCAGGTTCACAGCCAGCCTCAGCTACTTAGTAATGCCCTTCACAACTTAGTGAGCTGTTTCAAGATAAAGAATAAAAAATAGGGCTGGGGATGTAGCTCAGAGGTAGAATGCCCCTGGGTTCAATTCCCCACTGAAAAAAAAAAAAAAAAAAAAAAAGAAAGAAAAAGTTGCAAAGATAATACAAAGAGATCCCATATTCTCTTCACCCAGTTTCCCCAATAGTTAACATCTCATATTACCATGGAACATTTCTTATAATTAAGGAACCAACATTGGTACATTTACTATTAACTAAACTCCAGACTTTTATCTGGATTTCATCTGTTTTCCATCCTTCTGTTCCAGGATCTAATCCAGGATGCCACATTGCGTTTAGTTGTCATGTTCCTTGGTCTCCTCTGTTCTGTAGTTTATCCTCAATTTTGTTTTTGATGATCTTAATAGTCTTGATAAGTACTGGCCAGGTAGTTTGTAGAACGTCTTTCAATTTGGGTGTGCCCGTGCACTTCTCATGATTAGATGGAGGTTATGGGTTTGGGAAAGAAACGTGACACATCCTATTGGGGGAGGTACGCGTCATCAATATGGTGTCACTGGCCACGCTAACCTTGGTTACTTGGTTAAGATGCTACGTCTGCCAGGTTCTCTATATTTCCCCCCTTTTCATAATCTGTTCTCTGGAGTCAAATCCCTAAGATCAGCCTAGCTGGACTCCAGTGGGGACAGAAGTGGGATGATGGAGGTGGTGGCTTAAACCCCTAACCTACACATAATATTTGGAATTCTCCTGTAAGAAAGATTTCTCTCTTCTTCATTTATTTACTTCCTCGATGATTTGTCTCACTGTGAACCTGTGTATAAATTGTTTTATATTTTGGATTACCTATTTATTTATTTTTGCTCAAACAGTTCCAGCTTTGGCCCCTGGGAGACCTGTCAGGCGGCTTCCTTGTCCCTTTGACATGCCCCCTCCTGTAGGTTTTTTGAGCACTTCCTTTTTGGAAGTACCAGGTGCTCCAGGACTGTCTTGTGTTTTCCCTGCCTCAGACCTAGGATCAGTGACTTGTCCCTGAGCTAGCTTTTGAGAGGCATGAAGCCAGGGATGTGGAATGGTACCCTATTAGACACAGAGGGGGCACAGTGCTTCCCTGCCCAGCATGCGTTGGAGAATTAATGGGCAACGAAGATGGGGAAGGGCCCATGTGATGCCGCTCCGTTTCCATATTTTCCTGGCTTGGATATAGCTCTCTGTTGAGCTACCCAAGGTTATCTCATCTGTTAGAATGCACAGTGTTCCTGAGACCAACTGTCTGTGCCTGGCAATCAAATTCTAGAAGCCTCTGCTGCCTGCGGAGCATGGCAAGCATTCTGAGTTCCCGAGCTTATGCTGGGGAAGGTGTGGCCTCCAGGACTTCTAAGGTATCTTGGTTCTGTTCATCTCCAAATACAGTTCTATCCACCAGTTTTTATTTCCCTGGCACTGTTGTTTCAAATTTGGGTTCTACCCTGTCTCCTTTCTCTCCTGCACGCTCAGTAGCTGTCCTTGCTTCCTTTAGTTAACGTGGCCCACCAGGCTAGCACTCCCTCAGTCTCTCTTGCCTTCCTGGTGACAGCTCCTCTTCCCCTCCCCAAGGCTAACTCCTCCATGGGGCCTGGACCTCCTCCTGCTCAGCGCTCTCCAGGACTGTCCCCTCCTTCTCACATCATCAGCCTTGTCCCCCAGCACCTGTTTCTCTTGCTTAGCCTAAATGGGTAATTGAGTCTCTTGGCCGGCAAAGACTCTCTCTGGCCTTGCCTCAGCCTCTGGTCGTAATCTCTCTCCTTTCCATTTTAGGCTTCCTGAGTGCAGATTTCCCAGATCATCTCCCTTGGCAACTGGGTCATGGAGACTAATGGGAATGGGAGGTTTCCCATAGAAAAAGAGTGGCTGTATTGGCTTCTATGGAGAAGCCCTGCTAGGGACATTAAGGGCCCCTCTCAGGGAAGATTCCAAGATAATGAAATAGTGCTGGTAAGGACTACTCCACAGGATGAGGCTGAGTGCTGGAGCTGTCTGGGAAGGCTCCCAAGAGGCACAACCTAACCGGGAGCCAGGGTGGAAGGAGAGGAATGGAGGAGGACACTCCCCGCAGAGGTGGCAGCCAGAAGCTGGATCTTGTCTGATCTGCCCTTTCTCTTCTCACTCATCCCAGAGTGACAGCCACTTTCATCACGGAGCATTGAATCTCACGTGGGCTCACACCTCCACGATCTCGTCCTGTTTCCCGCTGACTGTGTGAAGCCGCCAGCCTGACTCACCACCCTACCTGTTTCGCCTCTCGCGGAGGTGATGTGGGTGTGCTCTTTCCATCAGTGGAGCTGAAGGGAACGCCTGTTCAGGGCCTGGAGCACTGCTCGGCCCCTCCACACCCAGACTCTTAGCTTCTGGTACCCGATTCCACCTGACCTGGCTTCTGCTCTTTATTCCCCTTCTGCCGTCTTCTTAACTCTGCCAGGAACGTCTCCTCAAGCGCCTTGGCTCAGCCATGGTCTTTGGAATTCAGCTCGTGATAAACTTCCTCTTGGACCAAGTGCTCATTAGCCTTGACTCTAAACAGACTCACCTATACTTGCATACCTGGGCTGATTCTGTGTATGCATGGCCTGGCCTGTTTGCTTTTTCATTCGACAAATATTTATGGAGGATTTGCAGGCTCAGTTCTAGGCAGTAGGCTTACGATGATGAGCAAAAAGATAATTTCACAAAGAGATAATGCTGAAAATGAATGCGATGAGGAAAAAAGTACAGAAGCTCACAAGCTCGCCCAGGGCATTAGGTAAAGCTTCTAAAGGCAATGCCCATTTAATTGAGATCTGAAGAATGAGTAGGAATTAACTAGGCAAGGTAGTTGGGGTGACAGAGTTGGGGAGGAGAAAATCTTCCCAGAGAAAGAATCGCATGGGCAAAGGCTGGAGGAGTGCAGAAAGCAAGAGAAAGGGCTGGTCAGGGCAGTGGAAGCTCAACTGGACAGAGCCTCACTGGCATGTCCAGTATCTTGGTCTTCATCCCAAGGACAGCGGGAGGAAAGCCACTGACGGATATTAAAGGGAAGAGTGACATGAGCAGATTTGTATTTGAGAAATTACTGGCCACAGTGTGAAGCACAGATTAGAAGGGGCTGGTGCCCCTGGGAGGAGACTGCAGAGGTTAGCTGTGGTCCCAAGAGGGATGAGGTCAGGCTTGGGGTGGTGGCCCTGCTCCATCCGCTTGTCCCTTGGCATTTTTACGGTCCCCAGATGGCAGGCTCATGTGGGCAGTGTGTCCTCAGCAGAAGATGATCCGGCGTAAGGCCTAGAGGGGGCAGGGGTCAGGTGAGTCCCAATGCCAGACTTTGGCTTTGGGAGTAATCAGGACCCGATATATGAAGAGGGGATTACGAGATCGTCCTTTAAGTTCTACTTCGGCCATCCCAAGTTCCCTTGCTCTAAAAATAAAGCCAGACTTGATGGAGTCTCCTTAAAGAGGCACCTCCATTGTGGGAGACCCCATCCCCTCTTTACCCAGGGAAACGCCCAGGGCACCTGCTTCGGGGTGCAGGATCCTCCCTGCCATGTTGGCTTCCAGAACTTCACGTGGCGGGCACCCTAAGGCCACCCAGCCCGGCAGTGGGCGGGAAGACGAAGGTGGGCTTTAAGGAGGGCATGGCTGAAGACTAGGTGACCTTGGGCAAATCACTTTCGCTCCCCGGCCTCGGCGCCCTCCTCTGCCCACCGAGGGTGGCCGCCAAGCCCCCGCCGGCTGCGCGGGGGACTTCAGGTGCGGTGGGCGCGGGCGGGGGCGGCGGGAGCCGAGGGCGGCTGCGCGGCGCGGCGGGGCCGGGGACGCTGCCCGCGCTGTCGCGGCCCCGGGGCCACGAGGTTACGTAAGGAGCCGGCGGGGCGCGGGGCGGGCGCCGCCCGAGCGCGGCCGCCCAGCTCCCGCGGCCCAGCCCCCGCCCCGCGCTGGCGGCGGTGGCGCTCGCGGTGGCGGCGGCGGCGGCGGCAGTGGCCTCGCAGCCCGCGGCATGGAGCGGCGCCGGGGCTGAGCGGCGCGCGGGCCGCCGATGTGCCGCGCGGGGGGCGGCGGAGAGCCACGCCGGGGCCCGTCGGAGCGGCGGCCGGAGCAGCGCCGGAGATGGGGTGAGTGGCGGCGCCGCTCGGCGAGGCCGGGCCGCGGAGCCGGGCCTGCCCCTCCCTCCTCGCTCCCGGCCGGCGGGCGGGCGGGCTGGGGACCCCTGGCGGGGACCCCCGGGGCCTGCGCCCGCGCGCGCGGAGAGCGGCCGCTCGTTGTCCGCGATCGGCGTTAGGGCCAGCAGAATGGAAATCCAAGTTTTCCTGGAAAGGGAACACACCTTCATGATGGTACACCTCGCGCCCGGGGACCGTGAACTCGGGTCGGCGGCTGCGAGGTGGCGGAGGCTGGCGGGAGGCTGCGCGGACCGAGGGGAGGCTAGCTTCAGCCCGGGGAGCTGCCGAGCAGCAGATAGATGCTCCGGAGGGAAGTTGAAGTGCAGTCCAAGTGACTAATGCTTCTGAGTGTAGAAAGTAATGTAAAAGGCAGGACTGATTTCTCCTCTCTCGCGCGGAGTCAGGGAGCCACTGTTCTGGTAACATGGTAACTAACCCCTCACCTCCGCTCACCGGCCACGCGTTGATCGTGTGCCTTCATATCCAGGAATGGCTGTTGTGTCCATTTTGCAGATGAGGAAACTGAGGCCCCGAGTAGTTTGGTGCCATTTTCCCAGGCAGTGCAGCCCCAGAGCATTTGGAGGATGGGGAGGCACTTAGTGCGTTATCGTGGGCCGAGGCAAGTCCTCACCTGACAGTGGGGCTGGGGATTGGTAAGTGACAGTGGGATTGGGGATTGAAGTCCTGAATCTCCGTGTCCCCTGCTGCTGAGCCCAGAGTTCTTCAAACAGCCAGTCACAGCACCCAGAGACTTGGCAGGTGCTTGGCGGGTCTGGAGATCTTGCTTTTGGGATGCATGGGGCATGGGATGGCAAGGGTGCAGAGGAAAGGGGCAAGATTGTCCTGGTGGCCTCGCCCAGCCCCCATGGCTCCGTAGCTTTACTGTGCCTTATTACTCCAGCTAAGTATCAGGAGTAATTTTACTTGGTGATCCTTATTCATGGGGGCTGCAGAGTGTTTGGAGGGGCACAGGCAGGCCAAGAGGAATTTTGAGGAAGGAAGGTGTGAGTGCAGTGGGCCAACATGACCTGGGAGGGGGCAGAGAGGGTGAGGAAATTTGCTTAGGACATTGGTCCGTCCAGGAGACTTTACCTGTACACGGCAGCTATGGGTGATTTACCAGAGGCAGCCTAGCTGGGAGAGAGTTTTTCTGTAACATTTCCAGTGATTCCTCAGCTGACTATGAAAGAATCGGTCTTTGAGCAGTGGGAACCTTTGAGGTTCTCAGATTTCATACTTATACTTAAAAAAAAAAATGCTTGGGAAGGAGTTGGCAAATGTAGGGCTCAAGATGGAAGATAAAAGGGATCTGTTAATTTTAACACACACACACACACACACACACACACACACACTCTCTCTCTCTCTCTCCCCCCCCCTCTTTCTCTCTCTCTCTCTCTGTCTCCAACCTCCTTTCCCCAACACAAAACCAACCCAGCACATTTATGTGATAAGAAAAAAAAATTGAAGCTGCAGTTGAGATCAAATAGTTCTGTGAAAATGAAAAAGTTTATTCATAAAAGCTTAAGAAAATGTCAGAAAATAATTTTTTTGTTTGTGGAAAAGCAGGGAGAAGTAGCTTGGGGATTTAGCTGAAACACAGAATATGTCTTTCATTAATTTTAATACCACTCAATACATGTATATTACTCCTTGTAGGTAAGGAATGTTTTTGTAACTCCTACCTACTGCTACCATTTTTAATATATCTACTTCTTCTGTAATTTATGTGCCTGTACAGACCATGGTGGTAAATTGAGATGGACCTAAGAGCTGGATAAGCAGTTTAGACCGAGGAGGTGGAGGGAGCCATTTTAACCAAAAATAGAACCAGTGTCATCCTTTCTAAGTATTGTGTAGGATGGAGGGGGAGAACCAAGGGAAGACAGCCGGTAGTAAACCTTGGTGCTATCCTCCAGCTTTGTCATGGCCCTGCTGGGTAGGCACAACCAGGACTTAAGAAAATAAATAAAGAAACTAAATAAAGTTTACCTCTCCTCACTTAAGATGCCTTCCTCCTTTAGATGTCCACTGTCTTTTCCCACTCCTTTTCTGTGACGTGTTCTGTGATGTGTGTGGTCTCTCTGGCGAGTTTGTGCTGTGACTCCCCAAGGCAACTCTTTCATACCTGCCCCCCTTTCCAGACTTTTTCTCTCTCTCACACACACTCCTTGTTTCCCTTTTCATGGACAGAATAGCAACCACAGACCAAGGGAGCATCTTTACCTTCCTACCACGCCTACACTCTAGCCTGTAGCTGCCATTATTTCCTCCTTCCCTCCAGTTTGCTGGACGGCCAGCCCCTCCTGCTGTCCTAGCAGTGGCCGGCTCTTCCTGGTGTAGCCTCTGTCCATCCCCCTCACCTTTCGGGAGGACATCTTCCTTCCTAACTTCCTCCCTCTCCAGACTCTTATCTATCAACATAGCAGCATGTTTTAGTTCTACACTGTCCAGTAGAACTTTCTACAGTGTTGGAAATGTTCCATATCGGCATCGTCTGGAATAGCAGCCACCATCCATGTGAAGCTACTGGGCACTGAAGTGTGGCTAGTGTGATTGAGGATGTAAATTTTAAATTTAATTTAAATGTAAATGGTAACATTTAGCTAGCGTTTGCCATATTGGACAGCATAGCTTAATCTCTCACATCTCTTTTTTCTTTTTTTTTTTTTTTTTCTCCATGGTACTGGGAATTGAACCCAGGGACTTTCTACGTCAAAACTATACCCCCAGCCCTATTCTCTCTTTGCTGAGGCTGTCCTTGAACCTGCGATCCTCCTGTCTCAGTCTCCCAAGTATCGGGATAACAAGCATGCACCACCATGCCTGGCTTATTTTTTTATTTTGAAACAGGGTCTTGCTAGGTTGATGAGAGTTTCACTACTTGCTGAAGCTGTCCATGAACTTGTGATCCTCCTGTCTCAGCTTCCCAAGTACTGGGATTATAGGTGTGTACCCCCATGCCTGGCTTAGCCTCTCCATGTTAAGAAGGAACTCTCCATTCATCCGCCTCCCTCTCCTGCTTCTGTTCCTCCACTTCTTTGTTCCCTTTCTCCTGAAGACACTTCAGAATATATGTCCATTCACTATCTCTTCCTACCATTTGTTCGCTCTTCACACTCTGTAGTCTGGCCTCTACCTTCACCTGTGCATTGAAACTACCACATCTCTGTCCTCGTCTCTGTCCACCTCTCAGGGGCATTCCTCACAAGTGGCCACTCCCTTCTCCGTGAACCTGCTCTCAGCTCCTCTGGCATCACATTGCCTGGCTTTCCTCTTACTTTCCTTAGTCTCCCTACCGGGTGCTCCTTTGTCCCCAATGGTGGGGTTGCTTAGGGACTGGTCCTGGTTCCCTTTCTCTGTCAATATTCCGATCCCCAACTGACTCCCCTGAGTCCCCATGATTTTAAATACTATCTGTATGCTGATGACCTGCGTGTGTTTATTTCCAGCACAGACCTTTCTCAGGGCTCTTGTTCATACATGGAGCTTTTTGGTAATTTCTGCAGGCCCTGCCTTCCCTCTCTCCTCCCCATCTCAACTGGTGGCCCCACCATCCACTCATTAGCCAAGGGTCACCTTGATTCCTCTTCCATATCTCCTGCATCCAGGCTGTCCGTTGGTCCCGTGGGTTCTACTTCCAGGATATATGTGGAGTGCTTACCTGTGCCCATAATCACAGATCCCACTCCAGTCCTGACCAGCATCGCCTCCTTCCTGGGCAGACTTCCTAGCCCACCCCCCAGCTTCCACTTGGGATTGTCTCCAGTCCGTTCTGCCCAGAGGAACCCAGTGACTGGCTTTTAAAACTGCGTATCAGATCATTTTACTCTCCTTAAATGCCATTCAGCAGACAAGGCACTGGCCCCTGCCTCACCTGCAGCTTCCAGACACCCTGCCTGTGACCCTCACTCATTCTACGAACTCTTGGCCTCTTTTCCTTTTCCAGCCCTGCTGGGGCCCCTTGAACTTGCTATTTCCTCTGCCTGGATCTGCAGATACCTTCTCTTCAGGTTTTGGTGTCCGAGTCTGCTCCTCAGCCTTTCCAACCCCCCCCCCCCAGAATACTCTTTCCCATAACTCTCTCTAACAGCCTTTGCATCTTGTGGTTGTGTGCCACAGCACACTAATCATCTGGGCCTTGTTTACTTATTTATAATCCCACTGAGATAGGGTCTTCCCCTTTTCACCATTGTATCCCAATACCTAGTACCAGTACAGTACCTGGCACCTGGTAGACCCTCAGTAAATAGCTTTTGATTGAGTTGCTTGACTGTGCTGGGCAGCTTGGCTTGGATGCTGGCCTGGGAGTTGTGGTAACTTTCAGATTCCTTTTTATGTAGCTTGATTGATTGGGAGCTCTAAAGGCCAAGAGAGAAAGAGATCCCATTTGGACACAGCTTTCTTTTAATGCTAAAGCAAGCCATTTAACTTTTATTATGATGTGGGTTAATTTGGGGGCTATCTGCTGTCACCCAGGTATTGGGATTGTAAATTATCTTTTTATCCTCTTTTAGAAAGCCAAAGGAGCTAAGTGTGGTGGTGCATGCTTATAATCCCAGTACTCAGGAGGCTGAAACAGGAGGGTTACAGGTTTGCCACCAGCCTCAGCAACTTGGCGAGGCCCTCAGCAACTTAGTGAGACCCTGTTTCAAAAAAAAAAATAAAATAGGACTGGAGGTATAGCTCAGAGGTAGAATGCCCCTAAGTACTACCAAAAAAAAAAAAAAAAAGTACTACCTTAGTACTACCAAAGGGGGGGGGAAGCCAACAGAAAAGCCATTTGGTCTGCTGTTGTGACTTTTAGCTAATTTTGTCAGTGTTTACAAACCAGACCTACTGTATTACCATTTGGCTTCACTTTCCACTGTTTATTTTGTTCAGCCAAGGTTACCTCACAGTATATGAATGCTACAATCTTGGTTATCTAACACCTCGGGCTGCCTTTCTGTAATCTATACTGATTAACTTTCTTTTGTGTTTATTCCTTCTTTAATTTTCCATTCCTTCTGAATCACTGAACTATATAGTTCCTATAAATTATAGGGCTTTTCTTTGGAGTTTGAGTCAACTAAAATGATGTAGTTTCTCAGATATATTGAAGTAAATTTGTCTTTTCATGCCCCAGCTGTGGGTTGTGTATGTGTGTGTGTGTTACTAGGGAGTGAACCGAGGGGCATTCTATCTCTGAGTTACACCCCTATTTAATTTTATTTATTTATTTATTTATTTATTTATTTATTTATTTATTTATTTATTTATTTATTTATTTATTTGCAGTACTGGGGATGGAACCTGGGGGCATTCTACCTCCGAGTTACACCCCCAGTCCTATTTTTTTTAATTATTATTCTTTATTTTGAAACAGGGTCTCACTAAGTTGCAAAGGGCCTCACTAAGTAGCTGAGGCTGGCCATGTATCTGGATCCTCAGGTCTCAGCCTCCCAAGTACTGGGATCACAGGCGTGCGGCACCACGCCTGGCTAGGATGTGTTGAATGAATAAGTGAGTAGGTGTGAATGATTCTTTGGCTTCTTTTTTTTTTTTTCTTTTTTTTGTAAAATACAGTTTACTTGGTGATCATAAAGTATAAATAAGCAGGCTAGAAGGTGATCAGGCAGAATAGATTTTAGATAGCCGGGCGTGGTGGCGCACGCTTGTAATCCCAGCATTCGGGAGGCTGAGACCAGAGGATCCGGGTTCGCGGCCAGCCTCAGCTACCTAGTGAGGCACTCCACAACTTAGTGAGACTCGGTTTCAAAATAAAGAATAAAAAATAGGGCTGGGGGTGTAGCTCGGAGGTAGAACGCCCCTGAGTTCAATCCCCAGTACCGCAAAAAAAAAAAAAAAAAAAAAAAAAGAATAGATTTTAGATAACCTCACTGAGCAGGAAGCATTAAAGACGTGAGGGAAGAAGAGAGCCACATATGTACTTGAGGGAGGAGCGCTCCTGGCAGCGTGAACAGCAAGTGGGGGTGCCGAGGCAAGAGCATGCTGGCACGCTAAGGACCAGTAAGAAAGGGGAATGGAGGTGAGGAGGGAAGGAGGGAGCAGTGGCCAGACCAGGTCTGTGGTCGACTTTTACCTTGGGACACCATGTCCCAAGGTACATCAATCTGAGCTCACTCATGACTTACTTTTAGCTCAGTTCTGTGGCTCTATCCTTGTGTTGGCTTTACCTTTTCTCATCTACCACTTTTTTTTTTTTTTTTTTTTTTTTTTTTTAAAGCAAAATGAAGCCGGGTGTGGTGGCGCACGCTTGTAATCCCAGCATTTGGGAGGCTGAGACCGGAGGATCCGGGTTCGCGGCCAGCCTCAGCTACCTAAGTGAGGCACTCCGCAACTTAGTGAGACCCGGTTTCGAAATAAAGAATAAAAAATAGGGCTGGGGGTATAGCTTGGAGGTAGAATGCCTCTGAGTTCAATCCCCAGTACCGCAAAAACAAAACAAAACAAAACAAAAAAGCAAAATGAAAATAGCCTTGATTTTTTTCTAATTATAAAAACATTACATGTTCATACTTTAAAAAAAAACAGTATAAAGAGGGAAGTGAAAATTACTTGTCTTCCCACATCTTAGGGATAAGCTCAGTCAGTATTGGGTGTTTGTCTTCACATATTTTTCCCCATGTGTATATGACTATGTGTGTCTAAATGTATGTTTATGTAGAGCACATATATATATATATATATATATATATATATATATATATATATATATATATATAAATAAAGTGGAATCATCTTATGTATCTGTTTTGTAACATAAATTTTCAATTTAATGTATCTTGAGTAGACATCTGTCCACACCAGTAACTATAAAAATATATCATCATTTAAGTCCACACTTATTTCTAATTTGTCATTTTTCTGGATTTTATAAATCATTGTAAACCTGGTTAAATCCTTTCCATTACAAGGCAGGATTTTCTTTTAAAAAGGCATTTTGACAATTCTTTAAAGCAATTGTTTGCCGTAAATGAATTCCTGAAAGAAATGGTAGCAGAAACCAGGATCACAATTAGCATTGGGTAATTTGCACTGCCTGTGTAATTTTGGGTGACTCACTGTTCCTCAGTGAATCTTGTTAAGAACATCAAGGATTCTTCGTTGTTGCTAAGGGTGGTTGGTGGACCGAGACCCAGCTACTCAGATTGTTTCTCCTTGTTTGGAAATATCAGGGCAGATTCATTCTGCCTTTAGACTTGGAGAGAAGGGTCTTTGCAAGCAGAACACTGCTCACCTGGAAGGCCCCTTGCGTGTAAGGGCTCTGTGTTGGGTATATATCACACCCCTTCCTTCAAAGAGAATTTCCTTGGTGAGAGGATTGACAGGGACACACACACAGGTAGGACATTATATTCTTGTTATAAATATTATATTGTTTTAGTCATAAAACAAACAAAAAAGTTAACAAGAAACCCTAGGTAAAGTCAGTGAAATGTCACCAAGCCTGCACTGGCATCCATAACCTTTGGGATGCACGCGTGGGGGCAGGGGCTTCGTTTCCATTTGACAAGGAAAACTTCCTTCATTTTTGTCAAATATGAAGCAAACAGCAAATAGCATATTTACAATAGGGCAAAGGGACTTTTTTTCAGAACATCAGAACTTTGACATACCAACTTCTGGCCAGATAGATTTTGAAGAGTTAAAACTTACTTTTTGTCCCATTTGAAAATAAACTGAGCCAGGTGTGATGGCATACACCTGTAATCCCAGTATTTGGGAGGCTGAGGCAGGAGGATCGCGGGTTCAAGGACAGCCTTAGCAACTTAGTGAGATCCTGCTTCAAAGCGAAACAAAATAAAGCAAAAAATAAAAATAAAAAGGGTTGGGGGGATAACTCCGGAGGTAGAATGCCCCTGGGTTCAATCTCCAGTACAAAAAAAAATTGCATCATGAGGAGTCGGGGCAAAAAGCTTCTCATTTGCCTTGGTGTTGATGCCCTGGTGTGTGAAGCACTGCTTGTTACGTGTCTGCCTTTTCTAGGTATTGTGCATGTAGGCTGCCCCCAGTCGTATTTATAGGTTTGGAGGGGAGAGCTGGCATCGTGAACCAGTTTCCTAGGGGGCGTTCTGTGTGGGAAGAGCAGCAGGATGGAAACCTCTCTGAATGCTCGATGGAGGCTCCAGTCGTTCCGCCAGCGAGGTGCTGTTAGTCATATGGTATCATTCTGGTAGAAATTATTTAAATTATATTTCAAATTAGCTTGTTAGAATAAAAATATGCTTGTGGGGAACACATTTAGACATTTGTCAAAGACTAGAGAGATTTAAAAAAAAAATTTTTATTCACAAGCCTGGATGATAGGCTTATTACTATTCCTCTGAGGAATTAGGGACCATGGACTTTCTACCTCTGTGCAGGCAAGCTTAGGATAAGGCATTACCCACAGCCCAAGCAGTTAGCCTGAGGACTGGGCATTAAAAGCTCTTTGGTACACAGGCACCTGCTACCCAAAGGAAGACCAAAGTGAGGCTGGCTCCCAGCTGTACAAGGAGCTCTAGCAGTCCTGAGGAAATGTTGATCCGGATCATCCAGGAGGGTGGTCCAAGTCCAGTCTGCCCTGTGATGTCCTTCAGCTCTGGGGGCGTCCTGTCTGGGGTTGTGTAGGGATGTCCACAGGGACCTAATTAGCGAGGAATATTGTAGACCCCACTGCTTGTGCATTGAGTCCCTTTTGGGATCTTTAATTGGGAAAGCTTTTAATTGGAGTTGTTCAGATAAATGGAGAAAAGTTGTTTTGGCTTCTTTTGTCCCAGGGGAGGAGGGTGACGGAAAAGGTCCTCATGGGGCAAAGGAATAGAACCTATTCCTGGACGCTGCATAGGGCGGGAGAAGAAGCTCCCCGTGGAGGGCCGCTGAGGCCTGTTTCAGCTCACCTGGGATGAGGAAGAGCTCTTTAACTCCCCCAAGGGACGGAGGATGGACTTGACTGTTTCACCCAGTGGTGAGTTCATGGTCATGGAGGGCCACCCATCAGGGCGCCTGGGAGGGATGGTTGCGTACAAACAGGTCAAACCCCAGCCCCTGGCTATCTGTGTAAGCTTGAGTGGTCATTTTTAAGAAGCAGCTTCACTGTCCGCCAGGAGTGGAATTACACATGCTTGTAATTCCTGTACTTGGGAGGCTGGGATAGGAGGATTGCAGGTTCGAGGACAGCCCTCAGCAAGTAGTAAGACCATGTTTCAAAATAAAAATAAAATAGGGCTGAGGGTGTAGCTCAGAGGTAGAATGCCCCTGGGTTCAATCCCCAGTAGCCCCCCCCCCAATACACGCAAAAGATACAAAAGAAGCTTCATTGTCATGTGTGTATGCATGTGTGTTGGGGGTACTGAGGATGGAACTCAGGGTTTCACGCATCCTAAGCAAGCACTGTACCACCGAGCTATATCCTTAGCCCAGTGTCACTATCTTTATCTGTTAAATGATTAAGGCGATTAAATAGAAAGTGTGTGTAAAGCATTAGCACAACGCCGCACGTAAGCACTCACTAAATACTCACTGATCGGCCAGATTTACCATTACCACTACCATCTTTGTTTCTGCTTGAGGTGGGGATTGGCTGGTGGCCCTCGGTGTACTCTGCAGTAGATGGTGAGAGTCGAGTGCTTCCATCCCACGTTGTTAATCCTCCCAGGTACTCTCTGATTCCTCAGCTGCTCTGTGCAGCCTCCTTCAGAATCACCTCATCATTCCATTCCTGGTCTTAAGTAGTACCAGAGTTGGCCCTCTGTTATCAGGTGACCCAGACAACATGAGATTTGCCCTCTGAAGTCTCGCTTCATATTGCTAAGCTTCAAGTGGTGCAGGTGGAGGACTATTACCAGTCAGAGACTGGGAAGGCCGGGAGAGCTGATCCATGTATGCCATCAAGGAAGCCAGTCTGCCAATCAGGTGCTTTCAGGGAAGGTACAAATGTGGACAAAAGAAGAGGAATTCTTCCATACTGTGGGCATTGGACCCAGGGTTGATATTGCTGATCAAGGAATCCTTAGTTAGATCACTTGTATATTTATTCATTCAAGAACTAATGACAGGAGCTGGGCATGGTGGCGCACGCTTATAATCCCAGCATTCGGGAGGCTGAGACCGGAGGATCCGGGTTCGCGGCTAGCCTCAGCTGCCTAGTGAGACACTCTGCAACTTAGTGAGACTCGGTTTCAAAATAAAGAATAAAAAATAGGACTGGGGGTATAGCTCGGAGGTAGAATGCCCCTGAGTTCAATCCCCAGTACCGCAAAAAAAAAAAAACAAAACCAAACTAATGACAGGCTGAGCATGGTGGTGCATGCCTGTAATCCTAGTACTTGGGAGGCTGAGACAGGAGGGTCTCAGGTTTGAGAACAGCCTCAACAAGAAGAACAACCTAGTGAGACCCTGTTTCAAAATAAGAAATAAAATCAGTCTGGAGGCGTAGTTTGAAGGTAGAATGCCTCTGGGTTCAGTCGCAGTATCACAAAAAAAGAAAAAAAAAACTAATGATAGTCTATCAGTAGTGGCTTTGTGTTAGGCACTGGTGTTGGTGCCAGGAACACAGTGATGAGCATCTGTAGCCCTGTGATGCTTACAGCCTAGTGGAGAAGGTGAACATCAAACAGACGGACCTATTATTTCAACATGGTACCAGCTTCCATTTGGACTATTCAGTGCCTTACTTCCTCATATGGATCTAAACTCCAAGGCCTTCACTGGTTCATCAGCTTGTGATCCTTTCTCGACTCTTTGACCAGTGGCCGCCACCTGGATGTTGGCACCTTCTCTGGGCCGGGCACCAGGGAAACAGAGGTCAACAGAACAGGGTTTCTGCCCTCCTGAGAAAGATGGGTGATGAAGATGTAAGCCCTGTTTTTTAAATATGAGCAAGGATGAAGTGTTTAACTCTGCCAGGAGTTAGAGAAAGTTAATTCCATCTGGAGAAGGTGACCTTCAAGCCGAATCTTGAAGGTTGAATGGGCGTTTCCCAGGTAGACCCGATGAGGAGTGGGGTGTTGAAGTGGAGACTGCTGCACTGGGAAGCAGTGAAGTATGGAGGTCAAGATTCAGTCTTGGAGCAAGACACTGCCCTTCTCTGAGCTTCCATTTCCTCATGTTACTATTATAGTAACAACATCTTAGGGTTATTTGTAAGGATTAAATGAAACATACATTCGGATGTGATTAATAGTAGACATGGAGTCAGGAGAAAAAGAATGGGGAGTATGAGGCAAGTGTGGAGAAGGGCTCAGGAAGGTAAAGCCATGAAGCAGAGACGTTTGTGTTCAGGTGTTGGGACTTGGTCCCATGGGTGAGGCTGGAGGGCAGAAGCACTTAGTCCTGGCATCAGAGAATGAGGCCTGACCCAGACAGTGGCAGGCAGTGGGCTTGGAGAGGGAGCCAGGACACCAGTTGGGAGGCAGAAACGTGCTAAGGTACGCACTTCAGTCTGTAGGCAATGAGGGAATAGTTTTCATTTTGAGGGGAAGAATAATAGTTATTTTAGAAAAATTATTCTGGAGAAAGTAATGAAAGGTATTATGGAGAATTAAGAGATTGGAAGAAACGAGACCTCATAGGCCGTAATCATGGTTTAGGCAAGAAACGTTGAGAGCAGAAGGGACGGAGAAGACAAAGCAAATAGGGCACAGATTTATATAACGGAAGCCTTGCTCTGTTCAGTAATGGATCTGAGGCAGCCTGCTGGAATGGACATAAAAAGAAAACACATATGTCAGGGACCTCCTGGGATCAAGAGGTGGAAAGCGGGAAGGTATTTCCTATATAGTTGCTAAATGTGGACACAAATCAAGCTGTCATTTAATATCATTTAATGAGAATGTAGTAGGCTGGCATCTCTACATGGAGCTGGAGTACTGTCTGTGCTCTCTTCATATCTCATTTAATTCTCCTGGCAGTCTCCACCTTCATAGTTGGAGAAACTGGATAGGAGACATTCAATAACCTGTCCAAGCTCTCAGCCGAGAAGTGGCAGAGTTGGGAATCCAGCTTGAGCCCGCAGGGAATAAAACCCATGCTCTTAAGATGCATGTCCTGGAGGCCAAAGCCCTCATGGGAGTCCTGAGAGAGGTGGATTTATGGCCCTGATTGCTGGGTGAGAGAAAGGGAGAGCCTGAGTTGCCAGCAATATGAATTTTTCTAGAGTCTGACTGATATGGTAACATTGATTGAGATTGGGAACATGAGAGGAAGTGCAGTTCTTTTGGAGGAAATGATGAGAGTTGAGTTTTGGGTGGATGTAGAAAATTTCCACTTGTACTAGGCCATCTACTGAGTGCCTTCTGTAAGTAGAAATTCAGCTCTAGCACTGAGCAACTAGGATAGTCATAGATACAGATATGGGAGCCACCACCTCTTAGATTGTGTGTGTGTGTGTGGGGGGGGTGCTGGGGATTTAACCCATCCCCAAACTAATTTTATTTTTTATGTGGAAACAGGATCTTGCCAAGTCGTTGAGAGTCTTGCTGAGTTACTGAGGCTGGCTTTGAACCTGCGATCCTCCCATCTCAGCCTCCCAAGTACTGGGATTACAGGCATGTGCCACCATGCGCAGCTTCTGAGATGGATTTGACCACCTATGGGGAGATTAGATTAAGAAAGATAAAGATGAAACTCAGGGAAAGGACCATAATTGAAGGGAAGAAAAATAAGCCAGTGAATGAGACTGAGAGAGACAAGACTCCTATAAAGGCTGCTGGAGGAGAGAAGTGTTGTAGGAGCTGCAGGAGAGGAGGCTGCAAAGAAGGGCGTTCTCAACAAGCTCAGAGGCCTCTGGAAGCTTAGAGGAGGGTGGGGACTGAGAAGGTGCACACTGTTAAGTACTGTGGGGGTGGGGTATTAGGGCACTGATGAATTTTGAGAACAGCTTCAGTCAAGTGTGAAAAAAATAAATTCATTTGCAGGCAAAATCCACTGAAGGAGGGAGTAGAGCAGTCTAGCTAGAGATGAAGGTGAATGTGAGAGTTAGGAGTAAAGGAAGGTTGGCCTTTGTTTTTTAAGTTGAATGTGTTGGGAGACTAAGGGCAAAGAAAAGAGGAGGTGGACGATATTAGAAAAAGAGGCGAGGCTGTGAGGTTGGAGGCAGGAGAGCTGAAGAGGAGGAGGAAGCCCCTAGAGGGGGCCCAGGATGATCATCCTCAGAGACCACGCAAGGTGCAGGCACAGAGGCATTTTGAGTCTATAGCAGGAAAGGGACGAGGGGAGCTGAGTTGGCTGGCATTTCCTTTTCTGTGTGAGCTAAAGAATTAACCTGAGAACCAGGGGATAGGTCAACAAGAAAGGAGATAAATTGATACAGCTGCTTGTAGAGGTTGGGGCAGATATTTACACAGGTAATTACAGTGGCCTCCAGGGTTCACTTGAAGAATGTGAGTTCCTGGAGGTAGCCACAGCTAGATGGCTCACCAGCATGACAAGCAGCCTGGGAGGGGGCGCAGAGGCAAGCAGTCCCAGCCCAGAGGGTGGGTACGCAGGATGGCCACTCTGATCAGACACTGGGCACTTTGCCATCTGCAAAGAAAGGAAGAAAGCTAGAGTGGTAGCCAGTGGAAGAGCATCTCAAGGGAGAGGGCTTGGGTGTTGGCGTTGAGCTTTCTGGGAGGTGGGTGGGTGGGGCTGGGTGGCCTGGTGGTTGCGGGTGCCACCAGCTGTGGTGGCAGCTCAGGGGAAGAGAGCGAGCCTGCTCCATCCCTGTCAGTCACCGCCCTGCCCTTGCGTCTTCTGGTGGCCAGTCAGTGTTCTGTTGTTAGTAATTCTTCCAGACTTTCTTCTAAAAACATCATTAAAATTCTCAGCAGCATGACCTCTTTGAGTAATAGAATCCATACGTTTATTAACCTCTGTGAGAAGTGGATTTCTTTGCTCCATAGGAGCAGATAATCTCCTGGAGGGAGTGAGCATTAATGTGCTGACCTAGAAACTTAGCTGGACACCTGAGGGTTGAGGCAGTGTGGGGCGGCTTATCTGTATCTGTCCTCCTCCGCCTCACCCTGTGACTCAGAGTGTGTCCCAGGGAAGATGGACGGATTGCTTCCGCCCATCCCTGTCCCTCAGCTCACTCACTGAGTGTGGCAGAAGCCCAGAGTTCAGGTGGTCAGAGAAACCAAACCGGAAGAAACCCATGTGGCTCTCCATGAGTCTAATTCTCTTAAGTATGAGAAGGGGAAGGGTGGAGATGGGAGTGTTGAGTCTTAGGCAGATGAGAACGTCTAGACTTGTATCGTTCACACTGGCCTGGGAATCCACTGGAGTCGGGAGGGGTAGTAGGCTATTTGCTAGATGACCATGTTGAAACACATCTTCTGTCATCCCAATGGCAGCCTTCAAATCTACACATGTAATGGATATTTGACATAAGCTATTTGCAAGGCATCCAGCTAAGTAGCGATGATTCATGAGTTCATCCTCATTAGTTTGACACTTTGAGCATGCTAAAACCTAGCCTGACCTGCCTGTTCTTTGTGTACCCCTGAATACTTGGTCCATGCTTATATATATTGTTTATCACATAAAATATTTAATTACAGTGTGAAGCCAGGTGTGGTGACTTAACGCTTGTAATCCCAATACTTGGGAGACTGAGGTAGGAGAATCTCAGGTTCGAGGATAGCTTGGGAAATTTTGCAAGACCCTGTTTCAAAATATAAAGCAAAATAGAGCTGGGGGTGGGGTGTAGCTTGGAGATTGCCTCTGGGTTCAGTCCCTGGTACCACAAAAACAAACAAAATGAAGTTACGTGAATGAATTGTCATCATCAGTTACTCCCATACCCTTGCCAACCAAATCAATGCTGCCCAATAAAATAGGACAGCTGCATATGCAATTTCACATTTTCTAGTACCCACATTAAAAAGGTTCAGGTGGAATTAAAACTTTAATGCATTTTCATCCAGTACATCCCAAATGTCGTCAATTGAACATGTAACCAATGTCCCTCTCGCCATGGAATTTACACTCTAGTGAGGGAGACAGACTCCACCTGTCCCTATGCTCTCCACCTCCACCCCCAAGAGGAAACCAGCCCGTGATGGATCCACCAATAACATCAGGGCAGGTTGGGTTCAGTGCCAGAGGGAGAGCAGCGAGGGCCGAGACCAGCTTCAGAATGTGTGATTATGAGTTGCCTCTCTGAAGAGGTGACATTTAAACTGCTGCCTCATATGAAGGAAGAGAGCAGAGCGTTCTAGGTGGAGGGAGAAGCAGGTGCAGAGACCTCAAGGGAGAAGGAGCTGTCCCCAGCGCTTGGGAAATTGGAGTCAGACCAGCATGGCTGAATCAGGATCAAAGTAAGCCTTGAGAGGGAGCCCAGCTGGGTTTGGAGAGAGAGGTAGGCAAGAACGAAATTGGATGAGACCTTGGAAACTGTGGCTGGGACTATGGGTTTTACTTAAGGTACAGCGAGATGAAGACGGAAGGGCTGCCACTTGGTCCTTGTTGATTTCCGAGAAGACCATGCTGGTGCTCTGTGGAGAATGGGTTGGAAGGGGCAAGGGTTGAAGCAAGGAGACTGGTGAGACTCCAGTCAGAGCGGGAGCTGGCTGAGGCTGGGAATTTCTCAGAGGAGAGGGAGAGCGAGGGCAGGTTTCACATGTGGCTTGCTAGAACTTTCTTATGGATGGCATATGGCATACAGCATGAGGGAGAGGGAGGAAATAAAGAGGACGACCCCTTTGGCTTTTGGCTTATGCTGCTAGCAGATGTGGGAAGCCTGGAGGGGGAGGACCCAGTTTAGCATCACCATGTTCAGTTTGAGAGTGTGAATGGAGCTGGGGAGGAAACAGTTAATTACATGAATTGGGGCTCAGCAGAGAGGTCCAATGGCAAAGACTGGGCAAGGTCACCGAGGGAGAAGGCAGGTGGAGAGCTTGGGATTGAGCCTGGAGCACCCATCCTTTAGGTGGCAGTGGGAGCGTGGCCAGTGAGAAAGGAGGAAAGCTAGAGTGGTGGCCCGTGGAAAAGCATCTCAAAGGAGAGGGCTTGGGTATTGGTGTTGAGGCTTCCAGGAGGTGGGTGGGGCTGGGTGGCCTGGTGGTTGCTGGTACCCTTAACTTGAGCCAAGATGGCATTGAGGTGGGGGCAGGAGCCCAGTGGGTTGGGAGGTAAATAGGCTGGGAAGGGGAGTTGTATGCAGATGTGTGGACCACTTTTTTTTTTTTTTTTGGTATTGAGTGTTTAGGGGCAGAGAAGTAGGACAATGACATGAGACTGTAGGGAAAGCGAGAAGGTGTTTGCAGTGGGAGAACTACAGTGTGCACGGACGCTTATCGGGAATGCCGCCAGAGAAGACGATGATAGAGGAGCCAAGCCCTTGAGAAGATGAGAGGTTTGGTGTTCAGAGCGGTAGGGAAGCATCATTCCTTGGAGGCGGGTAGAGGCACCCTCCCTGGAAAGGAGGCCACTGTGGGGGTGACGTGGGGAGGCTTGGGTGTGGTGGGAAGACACGGTAGCTCCATTTGCGGCTCGTGTCTTCTCGGTGCCGTGCGAGGCTGGGTCATCAGCTGAGAGCAGGGTGGAGGGCAGGGCGTGGGGAGCTGGGGGAGGAGAAGATGATGTACACTGTTGTCTGGGAGTGGGTGGCAAGCCCAGCAGAGAAACACAGGCCTGTGGGCTACTGCAGAGTGACAGTTTGAGGTCAGAGAACTTGAATTTGAAGTGAAACTCATCCGCCCAGTTTTGCGATGCTGCCCAGTGTCTTGGGTGTGGGCATGGAGAAGGCAGATGGCAGGATGCCTCAGGTCGGGGTTTGGGGAGGCCGGGGAAGCAGGTGCTTGCCTGGGGTTGATGATGTGCTAGGCCTTGGATGGATATGGGCTCCCTGAGGAAGAACAGGAAGCTAGGAGGTGGCCGGGGTGGGGGTGGGGCAGGGACGGGAGGGCTGGGGAGGGGCAATGCTGAGTGAGGGAGCTGGGTGGAGGGGCCGTGGGTGGGTGGGGGGCTCACATTTCCAGGTGAGAGGGGTTCAGCCTGTGACTGGGGATGAGGGTCCCTGAAGGGGCAGGGGAAGAAGGCGTTGGCAGGGAGGTGGCCAAGGAGCTGAGTCTGGGGTGCGGGGGTCATCTGTGTGGATGGTGACAGTGACCGGTAGGTGGAAGAAACAGCTGGGCTGATTGCTGAAGCTTTTGGTCACCTGGAGGCAGGTGCCTGGAGTGCCTGGCCACCAAGGGTGTGGAGAGAGCCACGAGGACACCAGTCCCTCCCTTTGTCCTGCATGTGCAGGGTTATGAGGGACAGGGCGGCCGGGTGTGTATTTGTGGGATCTGCCCTCAAGGACCAGCTGGTTTCAGTTGAGGCACAAAGGCAGAGGGTATTCTGGCCAGGGGTACTGATGCCTGCTGAGCTCGAGAAGGATTTTTAGTGAGAATAGAGAGGAAAGAATAGACCAGCTCAGGTTTGGGAATGTATGGAGCGGGGTCGCGGGACCCTCAGTGACACCAGGTGACCAGGAAGTTGTGGTGTCCCTGCTGTCCCCAAGGAAAAGTGATAGCAAGCGTTTATGACTCATGTGTGGGAGTGGCCAGCTCTATTGTGGGTGTGAGAAAGACTCAGGGATTTCCAGCGATGGTGAGCTCCCTGGGGTCAGCCTGCTGATGCAGCTGCTCCAAATGCTGAATTAAACTTTAAAGGCTTTGGTGGAAGAATAAGCGAGCATCGAGGAAGGGCTGCTTCCTCGATTGGTCCTGGCTGCTAGAGGTCATCCAGACATAGATGTGTGGGAGAGCTTTTAGAGGAGAGGCAGAGCAAGAGGGCTCTGGATGCCTGTTCTGTGAGGGGCCTAGAAGAAGGGGTTCTTAATGTGGGGGTCTGAACACCTCCACTGGGGAGTTGTAGATATGTATATGCCTTTTTGGGGGGAGTCCTGTAGTTTTTATTCGATTTTTCAAAGGAGCCCTTGACCCAAAGAGATTGGCATTATTGTTTAAAGGACTTGGACATATTTGGCATAGAGGAAGGAGACCGTGGTCAGAGAGCAAAGAGCTGTGTCCCTGTACCTGACCTGCTACAGTTTGCGGGTGGGGGTTTGCCTGTGTTGACCCAGCCGGTGGGGCTCAGGACAGTGGGAGGAGCCCAGGTTTGGCTCTGTGTGGGGTGACTGGGTCTCCCGAGAGCACCCATCATGGGTGGGATATGTCCAGGGGAGGTGGCAGTTGGAGGTGGCCTGTGATGCCAGAAAATCCTTGTCCAGACCTTGCTCTGAGGAGTGAGCAGCGCTGGGTGTGGCCAGGTTTCCCGCATCCTCAGGGAGGTGGTGTTGAGGCTTAGTCCTGCTGCGGTGGCCCCGAAGCTGCTGCCCGTCTCTTTCTGGAGATGTTAGATTTCGTTTCGGGGAGTGAGCGGGCACTCAGGCTTGTTGTGGGGCCTCGATTCACTCCCTGAGGCATGGGAATAATGTTCCTGTGGCATTGTTTTTGGGTGTGGGTAGCTCATGCCCCGTATTATTCAGGGTGGTGAGCCAATGTCATGGGCCCTCAGTTGCCCACCTTCGATGGTCTCTGGCATTGGGTCATCTTCTGTGACATGCAGCTGGGTGTCTGGATTGCCAGCGTGGGTTCAAGTCGGGTTGAGCACAGCCCTGTCTGTCTCTCTCTCTCTCTTTTTTTTGGTACTGAGTGTTGAACCCATGGACATTTTATCTCTGAGCTACACCCTTCACCCCTTTTTTAAAATTTCGAAATAAGGTCTTGCTAAGTTGCTGAAGCTGTCCTTGAACCTGTGATCCTTCTGTCTCAGCCTCCCAAGTACTGGGATTACAGGTGTGCGACACTGCACCCAACCAGCCTTGTCTCTTGGAGAGGATCCCGTACACCCTGCACCCACACCCAGAGTGTTCTGAGTGGTGGTTAGGGCTTCTCCCTGACTTTGGCACCTAGAGAACCTGATACACTAAATTTAAAGACAGCTCCCCTGGGATTAAACTGCTGACTAATCCTATTTGGTTTTGTCAGAGATCAATCGATCCCCCCCATTTTTTTGTTGCAGTACTGGGGATGGAACCCAGGGGGTATTCTACCTCCGAGCTGCACTTCCAGCTCTATTTTTTATTCTTTATTTTTGAAATAGGGTCTTACTAAGTTGCTTAGGGCCTAAGTAGCTGAGCTGGCCAAGAACCCATGATCCTCCTGTCTCAGCCTCCCAAGTACTGGGATTACAAGTGTGCGCCACCACACCCAGCTTCCTCTCCTCTTTCAGGATTTGTTTTTGTAAACTATGCTTGCCTTACCAAGGTTGAAATATTCTGGAAAACTGTTAGAATCTCATAGCCTGATTGAAAGCCATATCACTTGCTTCAACAGGGGGAGAAAAGAAAAAAACAAAAAAGCCACTCCTTGAATTTTAAATATTCTGAAAGCTTTACCCCATGCAGGAAACAATGCCTCATTCCTTAAACAGTTAAGTGGCCTACGCTGAGCATGGCAGTGTTGACCCAAGCCTGGTCACACTGTAGCCCTGGTACCTCTCTCTCAAGGGCAGAGCCGGGTAGGGCCCAAGGAGGTTGTCCTCAAAGCAGAAACTAGTGTGTCTTCCAGTGATTGTCTTTTAAGCATTTGGCATCATTGGCATAATGATGGAAATATCACAGAGGACAACGAAGGCGGCATGTGGTGTAATGGGTTTCTCTGAGGCCATGTTATTAGCTGTTGCTCTCAGACCCTGGGATTCTTAGTTGGTCTTATGTGTCCTTCCGTTGCCACATGACTGTCCATGTGAGATGACTGTGGGGCCTCAGGCCAAGTGTGTCTTTCCCACCACCGTGAGATTGGCACTGACTTCTCCGCGTCATTGGTGGAAATGTCTGGCAAATCTGTCTGGATCTTCCTGACAGAAGATCCTCCCTTCAGGAGGCAATGGTGGCATTTCAGAACTGGCCCTTTACTTCCCGGCTGGCTGCACATTCTGTGACTGCACAGGGTCTTTATCTCCAAAGCCACAGAATGATACGCTGTGAGACCCAGGGTCATGCCCGATGATCATTGTGGAATCTTACTTGGTATCTGTGGAGTTCTACCAGGGTAAGGAAAATAATATTTATGGGTCACCAGAATGCATTATTTGCATTATTTCACTTAAGGTTTACATTTTGTGGATGAGGAGACTGGAGTTCAGAAAGGTTGAATTACTTGGTTAAGACCACGCAGCCAGGACATAGAATGGAGCCTGTGGTTATATATGTTGTCTAGTTCTAAGGCACGTCACTCTAAGGTTCATGTTTTGTAAGACTTTCATAGTTCTATGAGAAAAATAGCTTTTATTTCAAAAGAAAAAGCAGAGATGTGCCTCAAGGAAGCTCTGTTAGTGTACCTATAAAAGGGCAGAGGTTTAAAGTAGAGATTTACAGCCGGGCGTGGGGCGTGGTGGCGCATGCTTGTAATCCCAGCATTCGGGAGGCTGAGACTGGAGGATCCGGGTTCTCGGCCAGCCTCAGCTACCTAGTGAGGCACTCCGCAACTTAGCGAGACCTGGTTTCAAAATAAAGAATAAAAAACAGGGCTGGGAGTATAGCTCGGAGGTAGAACACCCCTGAGTTCAATCCCTAGTACTGAAAAAAAAAAAAAAAGAAAAGAAAAGAAAAAAAAGTAGGGATTTACTCTGATGTTCTGACCAAATTGTCTACAGATTTCTTTTGCCCAGAACCTATCGAGCTGGTCTGTTATCTTCCCGTTCTCATTCCTCTGTCTCATAGTTTTTCCTTGGCCGCCATTTTCTCAGATTTCAGTAGAGATTCTCAGAGTGACTTATTTCTTCAGTCTTGTTGGACTGTATGTTCCAGTCACATTTATTCAGACTATGCAAGAGGAATCTAAATCTCAAGTAAATAAACCTGTTGGGCTGGATCTACGGTTGTATTGATTGAGTGTGTGTGTGTGTGTGTGTGTGTGTGTGTGTGTGTGTGTGAGAGAGAGAGAGAGAGAGAGAGAGAGAGAGAGAGAGAGAGAGAAGAACAAATGAATGAACCTGGGGTTCATTGCATGTTAGCAAGCATTCTACCTCTCAGGTGTATCCCCAGCCCAGTTGTATTGATACTAATCTTGACATGGAACATGGTTATAAGCTTTCCAAAGCCTGCATTGCTCACTGCTTTTTGGCTGTGAATCAGAATCTTTCTCATACTCGTCAGTGTTGATACATCAGATGGTTACCTGCATTCCCACATTATTTGTGTCAGGTACAAGAGAGTTTTGGTTCATTTGTTTGTTTGCTTTGGTGGGAGCACCAAACAGGAAGATGCTTTTAGTGATGTGGTTTTCAGGATTGGTCCCCCAATCATACAGCACTTTATCTCCATAGAAGTTGTGGATTTCAGGCCAGTCTAGGTGATATGTCAGACTGACTCAAAAAAATTTGGTAAAATTTGATTCTTTTTGCACATGTTACAAAAACTGATTGTTTGATTTATATGTATGTCCTTTCTCCTGGAGCAAGTCTTTGATCCAGTAAAGACTAAACTAACCTTGTGAATCATGAATGCTAAGGAAATCATAGACTGAAATTATGATTTGGAATCCTAATAGGCTCTTTTTTTTTTTTTTTTTTTTTTTTTTTTCGGAACTGGGGATTGAACTCAGGGGCATTCTACCTCCGAGCTATACCCCCAGCCCTATTTTTTATTCTTTATTTTGAAACCGAGTCTCACTAAGTTGCGGCGTGCCTCACTAGGTAGCTGAGGCTGGCCGCGAACCCGGATCCTCCGGTCTCAGCCTCCCGAATGCTGGGATTACAAGCGTGCGCCACCATGCCCAGCTCTGATAGGCTCTTATTAAGTGTTTATTACAGGAAGAAGTTCATGGTTGAGGCCTTCTAGGTAATCTGTTTAAAATGAAAATTTCAGGTAGCTTCTGGAACTTTTCCTAGTTATAGGTAAAATTAATTCCCCACATTCTCGGGATCAATTATTTGTGTGGCTGAGCCAGAAAACACTCAATGTGCTCAAACCTCTGATATTCTGGGGGCCTCTGACGCTTTGTGTTTGGACTAATCAGAATCAGTAGCTTTATTTAGGTCGCCTGTGTTAAGTGGCAGCCAGTGGGACAGCCTCATGCAGACAGTCCAGGGGAGGTTACCCTTGCATATAGTGGATATAACCCAGCAAGGTACTTCTTACACCCTAACTTTGCTCCTCCTTTTTTCATTGATTTAATTAATATTTACTGTGTACCTCCAGGATTGACTAAGACAGACTTGGCTCCTGTCCTTGTAGACCTAATTGTGTAGCAGGGAAAATAGGTATTGAATAATTACACAAGTAATTACTCAATTATAATTCATTCATTCGCTAAGTTTTGCTGAGTGTGTAGTATATGCTAGCCACTGTTTGTGGTATTGGGCATATCCGTGAACCAGATGGGTAAGAATTGCTGCCTTCATGAAACCTACATTCTAACGAGGCACACAAACAGTGAAAACATACAAAACAAGTAAGTTTTATGGCATGCATGTTAGAAGGCGATAAGTGTCTTGAGAAGCGAGAGAGTTAGGTATAGGCTATTGGGTGTATGAGCTGGGAGGGTGTTGTGTATGCTATGGTCAGAATGGTTGTGTCTCAGAAAATCTTATATGTTCAAACCTACTCACCAATGAAATGATATTATGAAGTAGAACACTTGGGAAGTGGTTCTTAGGTCATGAGCACAGAGTCCTCAGGAAAGGGCTTCGTGTCCTAATGAAAAAAGTCTCAAAGAGCCCCCTCGCCCTCCTGCCACAAGAGAACACAGCCAGAAGGTGCCAACCGTGAGCCAGAGGTATGCCCCCAGCACACCTGCAGGCACCTTGATCTTGGACTTCCCAGCTCCCGGCACTGTGAGAAGTACATTTGTATTGCTTATAAGCTACCCAACCTCTAGTATGAACAGACTAGGTTGATGTGTATCAATTTCAGAGAGGGGAAAGAGAAGATCAAGAACTGAGGCCAGTTGGAAGGATCACCTATTTATGTATTGAAATCACTGAAAATCAAAACAGGAGTAATGTAGGAGAGAGCTAAAATCACCAAGAAGTGAGGGGGAGTGACACGGGGTTGGTAGCTGATGAAGCAGTGAGAGGTGGTGGTTGACAAGACATTCAGGATTTCTGGATCATTCCTTCAAGCCTGGGATGACAGTCTTGGTAAGGGATACATAAGGCTGAACCTGTTGACCCAGAGACCAGTTGAGCATCTCAGGAGGGCTTCAGCCTGAACATGGTGGGGGAAGAGAAGGTAGAACAAGGGTGTGGGATGTAACTGGTGCTAGGCACAGTGGAACTAATAAATGTAAAGGGAGCCTGAAGCATGTTGGGCTTTGGTGACTGAGGTGGCTGTCACTTAATAAACTGGGCAAGCTACCTAGTATTTTTCTCTCTTCTATTTTCCTCTATAAAATGAAGACCCAAATGCTGATTTCTCAGGGTTGTTGGAGAGAGTCTGTGAGGTCATGTATATGTCAGCATGATGCCTAGCACATAACAGATGATCAATAAACAATGCAGTAGCCAGGAACAGCTGGGCATGGTAGTGCACGCTTCTAATCCCAGTACTTGGGAGGCTGAGACAGGAGAACCACAGGTTTGAGGTCAACCTCAGCAACTCAGCAAGACTCTCAGTAACTTGGTGAGACCCTGTTTCAAAATAAAACATAAAAATAGCTGGGGGTATAGCTTGGAGGCAGAATGCCCCTGGGTTCTATTCCTAGTATCAGCAACAAGAAATACCTAGGCACTGCAGAGACCTCCATGGAGTGCATCTCAGCGTTGCTAAATGACCATGAAGAGAGGCATTTCCTATTTAGAAAACAGATCTCTTAGGAGAGGAGCATGAATTGCCCTGTGGCCCTGAGCTGTAAAAGTGCATGGAAACATGTGAGTCTTAGGATAGAAGCTCGGAGAAGCATACTTGGAGAAGATTAAAATGGAGTGGGGAGAAGTTGACATACACAGGCCGTCTGGCTCTTTGGAGGAAACAGGTGACATGTCCTTGGTGCATGGGAACAAGACAGGCTGTTCTGGGGCCAGACCAGGGACAGCACACACAAGCCCCGCCTGTCTACACACCTGCTGAAAGTGAATCATTGAACCTTTTTCTAAGAGAGAGGAAGAGCTAGTACTGTAGTTCCACATCTGATTAACAGTGACCTCTTACCCACACAGCCGCCAGAGCTCTCCAGTGATAGAAGCACATGTCATTCTTCTGTTAATCATTTACGTCTCCCTACGGAAAACCTGACAATACTTTGTACATTTTCCTTCCAAATCCAAAGAAGTTTGGGCTGCCACCCCCTCTTGTTCTCCTTCTACCTGTGTACACCTCTCGGTCACCTCTTTGTTGACACATGTTTTGTGGGTGTCTGGCTCTCTCGGCTCTGGCTGTGACACATCACCTAAGATAGTTATGGCCCGTGAGTTGGAGAGCTGTGTTTTCTAGCTTCTCTCAGGCCAGGCAGGGCATATTGGGAAAGGTCAGTTGTGCAGCACACAGCAGGGAGGTCGCTGCTGGGGAGTAGTGAACCAAGGCTTTAGCTGCCTGGCGCTGAGAGGGTCGGTATACCTCAGCGTGCGCGTGTGTATGCGTGTGCATGTCCGTGTGCCTGGTGTAGAGAGAGGTCCTCATTGCCTCGTGTCATCCACAAGCATCTGCTTGTTTGAGTTTTGGCATTGCACAGGGACCCACTAGCTGGGAGCTGGACACTCTGAGACTTGTTTCAAAGCTCTCTACAACTTCAAGCACTTCCTCCCTTTGAGGCCCCACAGGGCCCCAGAAATGAAGACCTGTCCAAGAGGGTGCAGAGCCCAGTTCTGGGGAGGAGTATACAGTGCACCTATAGCTACTCAGAGGAGGAAGAATAGCAAGGGAAGCACAGAAAGACCTGGGCTCCTGGAGGCAGCGCACCGAGTCACGGTGAAGTCTGGTGCCGCTGGGGAGGAGGCAGCTAATTCCCACTTTACCTTGAAGGGTGGTAGGATTTTGATTAGTGGGGGCGGGATCAGAGGGTGGTGTGAGTAAGAGGCATTTCTGGGGAGGCCAAAGTTCATTGGGAGGCACAGGTGGGTGTGGGCAGGAGCTTCTGTGTTGTTAAGCCTGTGGGTTGGGTACAGGGATAGATGGGAAGAAGATAGAAAGGCAGATGGAGACAAAGGCTGGGCACAGACCTGGATTTCAGGTCAGGGGGTGTCTTCACAGCCCATTTATGAATAGCTTGACAGGATGTGTGCCTGTGGTTGGTTTGAACAAGCATGGTTGGCATGGCATATTACAAGGAAATCAGGCACACAAGAAAGGCTCTTTTCATTCCTCTTGGCTTGTTTGAGGCCTACAAGGGCTTCCCATTGAATGTGGCCTCTTGGCTTCCTCCAAGCCAGCATACACCTAGTGCTGTGGGGCGCTGTAGATCTGTGGGCACAGACTATTTCTGTGCTCCTTCAAATGCCCATGTTTATTTTTAAACCTGAGCCTTTGTAAAGCAGGGATGTGTCATGTAGTCTTTGCTTTGGAGTAAAAAGGTTCTCTTAGGCTGATGGAACCTGTAAAAGGTGTTCTTGATTTACAGTTGTGCAGTCTCACAATGCGTGTTTCTGGAAGAATTAATATGCTTTTTAAAAATCCTGGAAAGAGGAAACGCTCATCCAGTGCACCAGTTCCTTCCTGTGCTCTGGCAGATCTGTGCAGGGCAGTGCCGCTCATACAAGGAAGGGCGCTGGGTTGGATTGGAGGTGAGGCTGGTGTGACCAGCTAGGATGTAAGTCTAAATCTGTAACCCCCGCCCCCCAGCCACTACCAACAGGAGGCTGTGTGGGAAAGGCTTAGAATAGAATGTTATCTTTTAAACATATGCAAATCATAACTGAAAAATTAATGAGATTAACTGAGAATTCAAGATGGAGAATCAGTGCTTGGGTGTATTTATACCTTCTCTCCTCAGAACCTGTTAAAATGCTAATAAAGAGATTATGAAAAGTATAATCCTAGGATAGCAAAATGAATAGGAGGGAATTATCAGCAGTTGAGAGATAAAAACAAATTTCTGGACAGTAGAAACCAAATAAAGGAATGGTAATGTCAGAAATACAGCACAGAGGCCAGAGAGTGAAGCGAGGCCAGTCCCTCCCGCAGCTCCCCAGAGTCTCCGCACTGAGCCGCAGGCTCCGTGAGGGCAGGGATGAGGGCAGGGATGGGAGGTGGAGCTGGAGCTGGGCTTCAGCTGGAGGTCTTGGGAGCCCTGCTTCTCAGAGGGAAGGAGGATGAGTGGAGCACGCTGGCAGAGCCAAGGTGGGGCATTTAATGTTGGCATTCTAGAATTGTCTTTTTGGTCTGGAAGCCATGGTGTTAGGGAAGATCAGCTAGGGAGGAAGCATGGGCACCTTGACGTGGAGGAGTCGGCACGGCACACTCCCCATCAGACGGCTGCAAGGTCATGAAGCAAGGTCTTCCAAATGGCTCAGGAGGGAAAATGGCTTTCTTACCCATTGGGGTAGGCTGAAAAGTGTCCCCCAAAGATACCAGGTTCTAGAATCTTTAAAGACCATAAGTGTTCCCTTATATGGTAAAAGAGTCTTTGTGGGTGTGATTAAGCGAAGGATTTTGTACTGGGGAGATACTTCTGAATTATCCGGGGCCCAGTGCAGTTATAAGTGTCTTGAAGAGAGTGGCAGAGAGATTTAGCACACGCAGAAAGACCGGTATGAGAGACTAATTTGAAGATGCTTCACTGCGGGGGCTGAAGACGGAGAAAAAGGCAGTGAGCCAAGGAGTGCGGCTCTAGAAGCTGGAAGAGGCAGGGAGATGGACTCTCCCCTGAGCTTCTCGGGGGCACAACCTTGCTAACACCTTTGAGCGTGCCGAAACTGATTTTGGACTTCTGGCCTCCAGAACTGTGAGAGAATAAACTTCTGTTGTTTTAAGCCACAAAGTTTGTGGTAATTTGGTATAGCAGCCCTAGGAAACTAACATCCAGCCAAACCAGGTAAGTGTAAGGGGGGAAATAAAGGCCATTTCAGACATGCAGGGACTTAAAAATGACTTCCCACTCATCTTAAGGATCTATACCAGCAAAACAAGGGTGAAGGCTACAAAGGAGGCAATTAGGGGGCACTAAGAATTACTGGTGTCTTGGAGTCTAATGAAAAGAACTCCCAGCCAGCCAGCCATGAATTGGCCTCAGAAGCACTTAGTCCAAATTAGAACTGGAAGCCATTGGCTCCAAAAATAATAGTGTCCTCAGGACAGAGACTGGACTGGATTCTAGCAGCGGGTAGAGTGGGCACCATTTGAAGACACTAGGGTCATGGGAAAGTGGGCCGTGTTTTCTTTTCTCCTTAGAAAAAGAAGGCAGTAGAAAAACGCCATAAAAAACAAAAATGATCACAAGTACATTATGTTCCAAACCTGAAGCACATGAAGATGCTTTTGAACAATTAGGAGAGTGCTAGAAGGGAGAAGCTTCTGTGACCTGGATGCTAGGAACTTTTTCCTTTGAGTAGCACTCAGATCTTGACACTAGAACCATCAGAAAGGACTATAATCCCAGGAACATTTCTTGCCTCTGCGGGGAACAATATTTATATAGCCAAAACAATGTTCTCTTTTTTAAATGGCTACCTAGTACTCCATTGTGTTAGTTTGTTGACTTGACTCTTCCTGGTGCTAGACATTCCTGTTCATTTCTGGTTGACCTTTTTGTAAATAATGCTGGAACCTGAGGTTAATTTGATCTGTGACGTCTCTTTTGTTGGAAGAGTAGGAGAACTGAATACTGTACTAGAAATATATAATCATGTAAAATGGGGGAGGAGTACAAGACTGACGCAGAATTCTGAAGGGAGGTGGCTAATTTAATGACTAACTTAGAGGGCTGAGCTTTTAGAGCTGGGCATCTGGTCTACTGGCCAGCCTTCCTTGGTCCTGTATTGACAACAGCCTAGTGACTTCCCTGAGTAGGGCCCGTGGGCAGAGGGGCTGCTGGCTTACAGGTCTGGTGCAAATTGGAGAAACCACGCTTGTTTATCTGCCAACAGAAATGATCCAGAAACAGAAGCTGTTGTCATAATCTAGGTCAGTGTTTCCCCATCTTTTTAATGTTGTGGGCACATGGAAAATACTTGTACAGCACACAGGCAGGTGGACGAGACTTATAGTCAGCGCCAGGCCCTGGACTCTAGCTGCCTGGGTCCCTGCCCTGCTCCCAGAGAGGGGAGGAGATTCCCTCCTCAACAGGCTACTTCCTCCTAGCCCAAATGATATTTTGTGCAGATTCACTTCTTTCTCAAGACACATTCTGAATAACTGCTATCTGCCAATGGACATAAAAAGTATCCAACTTTTATGAGCATGCTACAGCTGACACCACTAGAGCTCTGCATTGTGCAGCCATTTGCAGGGCCACTGGAGGTCACCGTTAGGAAGGAGGCTGAAGGGCTGGGCTGCTGGGGAGAGGACAGAGACAGGAGACATTTCTGCCCTATGCTGAGCACGAGACTCTTAGAACATGAGACTCTCATCAGGTAGCGGATCCGACGTGTGAGTCCCCAAAGTAGGGGTGCAAGTCGTGAGGGATGTGAGTGGTGAGCTTGGGACTCAGGAGGTATACATTCAGGCATCAGCACCTACAGATGCTCCTTGAAGTGGGTGTGGTGGGAAAACTCCGTGGACATGAACTCGGCGAATGAGCCCCCTTTAGACCAGCAAGCCTTGCCTGCCGAGATGGGGGCTGATGTTTGAGTAGAATGGTGAAATGAGGCCCCGGTGGAAGGGGAATCTGAGCACTGTGGTGTCCCGTCCCGTGGCTCGTGGGCACTGTTCCAACCAGATCACACTGTCCTGAGAACAGCATCCCCTGCCCTGGAAGATCCCTGGCCAAGACAAGCCAGACGGTGCCTCAGCCCGGGCATCTGCACCCTGCACTCACTCGGTGTTGTCATCTGTAGTGGTCTCAGGGAGGGATGGCATTCGTCCATCTTTTGTCCCCAGACCAAGTGTTAGGCTTTTAACCCCCCTTCCCCTTTTTTTGGTACTGAAGATTGAATCCAGGGGCATTATACCTCTGAGCTACACTCCCAGCCCTATTTTATTTTATTTTTTTTTCGGTACTGGGGATTGAACTCAGGGGCATTCTACCTCCAAGCTACACCCCCAGCCCTATTTTTTGCTCTTTATTTTGAAACCGAGTCTCACTAAGTTGCGGAGTGCCTCACTAGGTAGCTGAGGCTGGCCGCGAACCCGGATCCTCCGGTCTCAGCCTCCCAAATGCTGGGATTACAAGCGTGCGCCACCACGCCCGGCCCTATTTTATTTTGAAACAGGCTCTCACTAAATTGAGGAGAGCCTCACTAAGTTGCTGAGGCTGGCCTGGAACCTCCGATCCTCCTGTCTCAGTCTCCCGAATACTGGGATTACAGGCGAGCACCACCACGCCTAGTTTGAGGGGTCCTTATGAAGGTGGAGGCTGGGGCTTTGATAATGGGCAGGTGGGCTCTGGCAGCCCTGCCTGCCCTCAGCCCTCAGCTTCCTTTGTGACATTACTGCTCCAGTCTTCTCCATGATCTCCACTCTGAGACAATCCACAGAGCAGTTGGTCCAGCCAGGAGCAGGCTGGCTCAGTCCTGCAGGGCTCTGGCCCCAGGAGCCATCCCGCCCTGAGGGACCGAGGAGTTCCGCTGTGGGGCCCCTGCACCTGTTCTTACGGAACAGATGGGGCTGCTCACACTTTTGCCCTTGACACTGTGGGAACTAATAGGAGTTTTGCCTTGCTGGGCACATGTGATATTATTTTCACTTTATCCAAGGCCAGAAATCTAGTTAAGCAAATATTTTGGACCTACTGAACACGTAGGACTGCAGCAACTCCAGGGCCAGTGGGGAGGCACACCATTTCCATTGTAAACTCGTCATGGCTCTAGGACGGTGGGTTTGTTCTTACTGGTTAGAATGCTTTCCCAGAAGACTTCCCTCAAGTGCTTGAACCCCCGCATAGCAGGGAATTCTAAACACATCTCTTCTGCCATATATATCTTCTGGGACTTGTTGCTGTCCCTGTGGGGGACAGATCCTCCCCATCTGCATCTTCATACTCTTGTCTTTGGTGTAATGTGCTATGTCCTTGGATGTGAAAGAAATGGCTGTTCCTGCAGTTCCCATCCAGGGGCCTGGGAGAGCAGGGGTGGCACACACTATTTCATCATTTACCCAAGACAAAGGGCAGCTATTCTGCCTTCCGGCTGCTGAACTGGTAACTAACATACCTTCATTCTTGGCTGGAATCCTATCAGTTCTTGAGGCCACTGTAGTGAATTCTTGCAGATTAGAAAGCTGTTTGGTAGTCCAATACAGGAATGAAAAAGTAAATTATCTTTCATAAATACTGCCTGGAGTTAGGCTTGGTGATGCATGCCTGTAATCCTAGTACTTTGTGAGGCTAAGACAAGAGAATCACAGGACTGAGGCCAGCTTCAGCAATTTAGTGAGACCCAGTTTTAAAATTTAAAAAAAGGGCTGAGTGTGTGGCTTGGAAATAGAATGCCCCAGGGTCCAATCCCCAGAATGAATGAATGAATGAATAAATACACACACACACATTTATATATACACATACATATATACATACATAAATACTGCCTAAAAGGCCAAAGTCTTTCAATACTGGGCCTCATGGGGAAAGTGCAAATAGTGTGTACTTCTTGATAAGCCAGTTGTAGGTTGTAAGCCAGTGATAACCAAAATCAAGAGCTCTGGCTCTTTCCTTAGCTGTCCATGCTTTGGAGGTGTTGAGCCAGATACCTGGATACTAAGTGGCAGCTTTGGGGCTCAGCTTCTCTTGTGCCAAGTGCCTGTCTAGCTTCTTTTTTATTTTTATTTTTGTGGTACTGGGGATTGAACTCAGGGGCATTCTACCTCCGAGCTACACCCCCAGCCCTATTTTTTATTCTTTATTTTGAAACCGAGTTTCACTAAATTGCGGAGGGCCTCACTAGGTAGCTGAGGCTGGCCACGAACCCGGATCCTCCGGTCTCAGCCTCCCAATTGCTGGGATTACAAGCGTGCGACACAACACCCAGTTTGCCTGTCTGGTTTCAGCCATCTGAAGCTCTTTAAAGAATGTACCTCTCTCCCTTTGCCAACTCTAGTGTTTGGGGCTCTCTTATTCCTGCTCTTTTTGGTAAAGGTGGTTCTGCACTTGATCTTTAGCCTGGGGAGCAAGAGACTCCGGCCTCTCTCTAGCTTGGGCAGTTTCACATTGCAGCAAGCCCCATTGTCTGCACCTTGCCTGTGTTCAGTCCTTCCTGAGAAAGCCCCAGGTGTATGGGACTGTTCCGTTACCCTTCCCACATGCACAGGGACTGAGCGGCCTGGATTCAAGGGCAGAGGCCGTCACTGTCTTGTCTTCTGGGATATGTTTAGCACCCTGCACAGCTCTCCGTGAAGTATTTGTAAAGTTAATATATATTAGTATACATTTTTATGAGAGTATGATGCTGTTTTGCAACCTGCTCTTTTCACTTCACAGTCCTAGTGTTGGCTGGTTATTGCTGGAATTCGGGAACCTGTGAGTCCTCCCCCTCCCTTTGTTTTGTTTTCTCTGAGGCAAGAGGTGTAAAGTGATGTTCGCATCCTTGAAGGTCTGGCTACTTCTGTTTAGTACAGAAGGGCACAGAGAAGGTTGCAGTGAGAATGGGACTTGGCAACACTTGGTGGACTCCTGATTTTGAAACAGTGAGATAGTAAATAAATCATAATGGGTAAAGAAAGAAAGAAAGAAAAAAAAAAGAGAGAAACACCTTTCTATGTGAGCAAATATTCATTTTAAGTTTGACAGGCTGGTATTTCTTGCATGAACATACACTTCATTTGACTATTCACCTGGTTTGGGGCATTTAGGTTCTTCCCAGGTTTGTTTTTAATAAGAAGCTCTTTAGTGATGCTCCTTCTGCCTAAGATCTCTGCCATCTCCTCATTTATCACCTATGAATGGATTCCTAGAAGTGGAGGTATAGGGTTTCCAGGAGGATTTAAATTTCCAGGCCTATTTAAAATTTTTTTAATTAAAATAATTGTTTAAATTTGTGTCTTATTGGGGATTTAACCCAGGGGTGTTCTACCTCCAAGCTACACCTCCAGCCCTGTTTTTTTTTTTTTTTTTTTTTTTTTTTTTTTTTTTTTTTTTTTTTTTTTTTTTTTTTTTTTTTTTTTTTTTTTTTTTTTTTGTATACTTCTCTTTATTTTTATTATTCATTTTTTTCTCCTGAGAATATGTCTAGGTTTTGATCTCTCTTTACAGATTTTGCCTAGAAAGTGAACTCTTTCATTTGGAAAATCTAGATCTTTTTCTGTGGTGTGACAAGTTTCACATTAAATCTGACCATAATATATAATTACAGTGTACTAATAAAAATTAAAAGTAAGTTTCTTCAAATATATTTGCCATTATCGTTTCTGTTCTGATGATTTTGATAGGATGGAATGCCTCCAATCCTGAAACTGTAGTTCCCTCGCTGCTCTAGAATGGCGACATAGCGCCCCGTCTCTCCAGTGCCTTTCTCTTTTTTTTTTTGCGCTACTGGGGAGGATTGAACTCAGGGGCGTTCTACCTCTGAGCTGTACCCTCAGCCCTATTTTTTATTCTTTATTTTGAAACAGGGTCTCACTAAGTTGCGGAATGCCTCACTAGGTAGCTGAGGCTGACCGTGAACCTGGATCCTCGGGTCTCAGGTCTCAGCCTCCCAAATGCTGGGATTACAAACGTGCGCCACCACTCCCGGCTTACTATTTTTTTTTTTTTTTTTTTATTGGTGCCTTTGCACTATCTTAGCCTGTGGACCTTCCCTCCCAGAAGTGCTGTCCTTCCCAGACTTCCAAGGATGGGCTCCCATTCTCCCATCCTCTTCCTGCTTGCCAGGCATCCTTCACCTGTCCTTTCAATGCACACCTTCCCAGTTTTCTCTCTGGTGCCTTTGAGCTGTTCTTCAAGGTTGCCCTCCCTCCTTGCCCTCCTGAGGACTTGGCTGCATCTTTGCCTCTGTGATACGGTTCCTAGCCTCACCAGGAGTTGCTCCCAACACACGTTGTCATAGTTGTAAACATGCATACCATAAAGTTTACCATTTTAATAATTTTTTGTGTGTATTGTTTACCATTTTAATAATTTTTTGTGTGTGTACTAAGGATTGAACACAAAGACATCTTACTTCCAAACTACAACCCTAGCCCTTTCTTCTTTTTTATATTGAAACAGGATCTCGCTAAGTTGCTGAGGCTGGGCTCGAACCTGTGATCCTCCTTGTCACGGTCTACCAAGTACGTGTGTGCCATCACACTCAGTTCCATTTTAATAATGTACGTGTGTGTGTGTGTGTGTGTGTGTAGTAGTACTGGGGATTTAACTCAGAGTGTAGCTCTGAGTTCACTCTACCTCTGAGCTACACTAACAGCCCTATTTTATCTTTTTAATTTAGAAACAGGATCTCACTAAGTTGTGGAGGGCCTCACTAGGTTGCTAAGGCTTACCGTGAACCTGTGATCCATCTCAGCCCCCCCCCCCCCAAGTCCATTTTAGTAAATTTTTTTTTTTTTTTGGTGGTACTGGGGATGAAACCCAGGGGCATTCTACCTCCGAGCTACACCCCCAGCCCTATTTTTTGTTCTTTATTTTGAAACAGGGTCTCACTATGTAGCTGAGGCTGGCCGCAAACCCGATCCTCCTGTCTCAGCCTCCTAAGTACTGGGATTACAAGTGTGTGCCACTACGCCTGGCTTATTTTAGTAATATTTAAGTGTACATTTCAGTGGCATTAAATATACTAACAGTGTTGTATCGCCATCACCACTCTCCATTCCTCGAACTGTATCATCCCAGATAAAAACTGTTACCAATCAGCACGCTTCATTGGGAATAGAATCACAAAAAGCAAAGGAAAGCTCTTTTTGATGTTACCAGCTCTCCGCTCTATTACCGGCTCATCCTAGGATTCTTTTGCTCAATTTGAGATAGAAATCGCTAAGAGTCAGGCAGTGCTATTCCAATGAGACTTTATTGCACTGGTGTGCTTTGCAAGGGAGACAGTGCACAGGGTAGGGTTCTGAACTGGCGGTCTCAGGACACCCAGAGCAAAGCTTATACAGTGCAGGCTCACGCCGTGCCTGGTCAGCTGTGGCTTACCGTTCTGCATGTGTCAGTCTCTGCTCTTGTCACTGGCATTTGAACTTGACCTGGCTGCGTGTGTTGTGATGGTTTTGTCTGAGCTTGGCTTTCAAAAGATGACAGAGCCAGGCATGGTGGCACACCACACGCCTGTAATCCCAGTACATAGGAGACTAAGACAGGAAATTCACAGGTTCCAGGACAGCCTCAACAATGTAAGGAGACTTTCTGCAACCTAGTGAGACCCTGTTTTGAAAAAGAAAACAGAAAGTTTGGAGATGTGGCTCAGAAGTAAAATGCCCATGGGTTCAATCTGCAGTACCAAAAAGAAAGAAAGAAAGAAAGAAAAAGATGGCAGAGGTGCTCACTGCCACCCCAGGAAAGTCACATATTGATCAAGTTCAGGCATATTGCGTATGCAGGGGTTGCAGGTCATTGTTGGGAACATTTTTTTGAAAACAACTTATGTTGAGCCAGGTGCAGTGGCATACACTTGTAAACCCAGTATTTGGGAGGTTAAGACAGGAGGATTACAAGTTCATGGCAATTTAGCAGGACTCTGCCTCAAAACTAAAAAATGAAAAGGGCTGGGAATGTAGCTCAGAGGTAGAATACCTCTGGGTTCAATCCCCAGTACCACAAAAACAGAAAAGAAAATTTAAAAAGAAAGAAAACAGCTTGGTTGGGTGGGAAACCTTGAGTGGGTGGGTGGGGGGTTAGGGACCTCCCTGCGGTCTCAGTACTCTGTACCTATTGAGCAATAACTCCTCATCTTCCCTCTCTAGCCTTTAGTAACCACTGTTCTACTTTACATCTCTGTGAATTTGAAAACTTGATTCATGTAGGTGGACTCACATAACATTTTTGTCCTTTTGTGATTTGTTTATTTTACCATAGTATTTTCAAGGTTTGTCTGTGTGATAGTGTTCTGAGGTAGGAATGCCGGGGGAGACCACTCAGACCCAAAAATAGCCCAAAGAAAGTCTTTATTTACGGGCCAGGACTGCACTGGCACTGAACCCAAGTGCAGTGCTGAATGGCCGTTTTGGGCTACTTTTATACAGACACACCGTAAGCCCAGGGTGAAAAGTTTAGGTTCTCACAGCAGGGTGGCACAGCAGGGGTGGTAGCCAAGCTTAACGTTCAGAAGGCACAAAACAGTATTGTGTGTAAGCTCAACAAACTACGTTGACCCCTTCTGTTATACACAGATCCAGGTTGGGACAAGGATGGATCCTTCTATTATATGCATCTCAGTTGTGACAAGGATGGAAAGTTCCTAATGGGCTGTTCCTACTGGCATGAGTCAAGCAGAAATTCCAGAAGCCAAACAAACAGTTATGTGTCACCTAGGGTAGTAACATGGCGTTACTTATGCTAAGGCTGAGGGCCTCAGGTTATCCCATAACAATAGCATATGTCAAATTTTCAGTCCTTTTAAAGGCTAAATAATATTCCATTGTATATACCAGCATTTGTCTGTCAATGGACATTTGGGTCATTTCTACCTTTTCGCTGTTGTGAGTAGTACTACTTTGAGTTTTAGCATACAAATAGCTATTTCAGTCTTTGCTTTCTATTCTTGTGGGTATGTACCTAGAAGTAGAATTATAGGATCATATAATAATTCTATGTTTAATTTTTTGAGACACTACCAAACTGTTTTCCATAGTTTCAGCACTTTTTTTTTGTGGTGTTGGGGATTGAACCTAGAAGCATTTCACCTCTGAGCTATACTCCCAGCCCTATTTTATATTCTTTATTTTGAAACAGGGTCTCACTAAGTTGCGGAGGGCCTCACTAAGTAGCTGAGGCTGGTTGCGAACCTTTGATCCTAGGTACTGTGGAGAAAGGGTCCTGGCAAAGGGCCCGAGGCAAGAATGTTTCCTCAGGGTGCAAAGTGTGACTTAGGAGCAGGTATCTACCTGTCAGTTATTTGCCCTGCTGAGCAGTGGTTTCTGTTGCTTTAAGGGCAGTGATCTGAGAGAGTGCTTCTCTTGGGATGAAATAACAGAAGCAAGGACAGTG
Source organism: Graphiurus murinus (assembly GCA_004027655.1). Taxonomy (NCBI): domain Eukaryota; kingdom Metazoa; phylum Chordata; class Mammalia; order Rodentia; family Gliridae; genus Graphiurus; species Graphiurus murinus. Next base: position 44,986 of record PVLC010002851.1, on the reverse strand, counting down.
GTGGAGATAACGAGTCAGGCAGGCTGTGTGTGTTCTGGGTTGTGGGGTAGGCGCTAGGTCAGACTCGCTCGTCCTGCTGGCAGGCACCACTGGTCTGGAGCAACATGGAGTTTCCAGCTGCAGAAGTGAAGTTCTAGAAGGATCTGGAGAGCTCTTCTCCATGCAGCTCAAGCCTCCTCAGGATAATCAGAATAACTTGAAGACAAAGTAAGAAAAACAGATGTTCTCCTTGGGCATCCCTCTCCTGGCTGAGTTTGGACTATGTCCAGGCCACTCTAGACAGGCAGAGCCCAGTAGGACATCTTCCTGGCCTTTGAAATGTGGCCCATGAATCATCTACAAGTTTTCTTGTGTCTCTCCAGATTGCATTGCATAAACATTGACTTATTAGTTACACCTTCTTTTTTGTCTCTCCAAACCCCAGTTCTCTGTGGTTTTGGTATCTTTAAAGCCATTTAAAAAGTCCTATTAATAAGAGACCCTGCAATAGTCAGCCTAGTGGGAGGTGAGGTCCCTTCCTCGGCAGCAACAACCCAAGAAAAGCAGTGGGGGCTCAGAGAAGACTCCCACTCTCTGCCTGCTTGGTGTGGGTTGCCTTCAGCTAGGTACATGATTATTCCTTTAGAGGTGTGCTAAGCATCCCTGATGCTCACTTTATACCCACCAGGATAGCTATATAAAAAAGAAATAACAAGTGTTGGCAAGAATGTGGACAAATTGGAACCCTCATACATTGCTGGAGGGAATGAAAAATAGTGAAGCTGCTTTGGAAATCAGCCTGGCAGTTCTTCAAAAAGTTAAACATAGAGCTTTTATATGATCCAGCAATCCACTCCTAGGTACATACCCAAGAGCCAAGAGAATATATACGCATAAATCTAGCACATGACATTCCTATCAGCATTTTTTATAATAGCCCCAAAGTGGAAACAACCCAGATGTCCATCAGCTGAAGAATGGATAAACAAAATCCATTTTCCAGCCACAATGAAGTACTGATACGTGTTACATCATCGATGAACCTTGAAAACATGATGCTCAGTGAACCAAAGCCAGACACAGAAGTCCACATATTGTATGATTCCATCTATGTGAAATGCCCGGAACAGTCAGATTTGTAGACAGAAAATAAAGGAGCGGGTATCACAGGCTAAGGGAAGAGACAGAGTGACCGCTGATGAGTATGGTCTGGGGTCTGAAATCCAGTGGTGCTGATGGCTGCACACTTGAAAGCCCGAAGGCGACCCTTTTAAAAGGGTGAATTTTATGGTATCTGAGTTATATCTCAGCAAAAAAAAAAAAAATCTTAAAATTATTCATTGTTTACATGAAATTTAAATGGAGTTGGAAATCCTGTATTTTCATCTGCCAAATCTGGCAGCTCTATACTTGCCACCAGTTCTTGTACATAAAGTTTTATTGGAATTCACCGGCAAAATATTCATTAGCCTGAGACACCAACTGATACAGCCTAAGCGCTCTTTTGAGACATGTCTACACCTTTGGTTTTGTATTTTATACCTTTCATAATTGACTTGGCAAGTTACCAGCCTCTTTATACCATGCAATTCTAATTTTAAACAAGCATGATTCCCAGGAAAACAAGAATAGCTCCCCCCAAAAAACCCAAATTCAGAGTGGTAGCTGTGTACTTACAAGGGTGGTCTTCTAAAACTGGGCAAAGAATCCCCCTTGCCACTACCCAGGAACCTAAAAGGGAAAAATAAACCATTAGACCAGTTTGCTAACATATCACCAATTTATCAGTAAAGGAAAAAACAAATCCCAGACTTCTAAATTTTTAATTAAAAAAAAAAAGAAACAGTTATTCTTTTGGAAGGTTTCTTTGTTTAATTTACTGATGATAATAGGAGAGAGAACGAGGTTCTCTTTGGACAGTTTTAACTGTCTTAGGTAAAAAAGATTTTCTTCCCGATAGTAGCATCTTATGCCTATAATTAACATACTATAATATTAATATTTCTTAGTAGGTTGCTGTTAATAACAAAGAGACCTTTTGCACACATTATCACATTTACTCTTTTGGGGGGAGGGTGTACTGTTGATTGAACCCAGGGGCAGTTTATTTCTGAGCTACATCCCCATCTCTTCTTTTTTTAAATTTTGAAACAGGGTCTTGCTAAGTTGCTGAGGGTTTCTGTGCGGGGACTGAAGGATGACATTTGCATGCACATGAGATGGCATTGTAGTCTTGCTAGTGAGTTTCATTTTCTCTCCTGTCCTTGATCAAGACTCACCCTTCCTTCGTCCCCCCATAATCTCTTTACTGCACCTCAGAATAGCTTCACTTCCACCCACGCAAATGTTTCCCCTCTCAGCAACTCTGCCTGTCCCTGCACAGTGCAGATCCTCACCCTCTACTCTGGACCCCCCACGCCTTTCAGAGTCGAGATCCTTTTCCAAAGCATAGGATCTGATGGCCCCTCTGGGACAGCCCTCAGGCTGTGAACTAGCCCCAGAACTCATGAAACCCACATCACAGGACAGTGTGCTGGAAGCTCCTTAAATACTGTCAGGCACTCTAGGGAATAGCAGTGTCATTGAGAAAGCCTGTCAGCATTCGTCAGGGGCATTTGTATTCCCTAGTAAAAATGTGACCCAAAAAGCTGGGCGTGGTGGTGCACGCTTATAATCCCAGTACTTGGGAGGCTGAGACTGGAGGATCCTGGTTCTCAGCCAGCCTCACTTACTTAGTGAGGCTCTCTGCAATTTAGTGAGACCCTGCTTCAAAATAAAGAATAGAAAATAGGACTGGGGGTGTAGCTCAAAGGTAGAATGCCCCTGGGTTCAAGCCCCAGTACCACAAATATATATATATGACCCAAAAGGGGAATTCCTGGTTAGTGGACTAGGATTCGTGACAAATGTTTCTTCTACGAGATCTCTAATTTATCAGGTATATTAACTGGATAGTTTGGGGGCAAGTTAATAAATAATGTTAATATTCCAGTAGCTGTGGTCCATGTGAAAGGGCTCAGGCCAACAAGGAGAAAGACTGACTTCTACGGTCTGGCAGGTGTAGCCTCCCCAGGTAGTTGCCCAGTGTTGTAACAGGATTTGTGAAATGATTCCTCGTGTTCCCACGATAGGCAACGTGGCCTGTAACATTCTTATCCATGGGCTTCTGTTTTTAGACTTTGTTCTTTTCCATGAATGTGTCTACTTACTTGCAAATACTTTCCTGTTTTATTTGCTATTAACTTTATGATAATATATTTGAATATTCCATACCACTAAGCGTCCTCACTAGTCTTCATTTTCAGAATTTTCTGGGCTCTACTCACATACTGAGGTTTTGTTGTTGTTTTGTGGTACTGGAGACCAGATGTGCTAGAAGGAAGGGCAGAGGAGCCGGGACAGGTGGTCAGGAGCCTGTGGATCATTCCAAAGCTCCTAGTGCAGGACCTGTGGAGGACAGAGCCGGGGAAGCCTTTAAAGCTAAGTGGGGTGAGTGGCGCCTTACCAGTCTGGGCTGGGGGAAGACCTTTCTCTTGGTGTTGCATGGATGTTACTCAAAGAGGGTCCAAGACTCAAGACAAATTAGGGCATCTTAAGAGACCTTGGGATATGGTTTAAGGTCTGTAAAATAATGCCTGAATAGTTTGTCATAATTCAAATGAAATAAAAGTAGGAAAAATAAGAATTCATGAGGTTTTACAGTTTTGTGTCAGAAAAAAGCCTAGTGTTAAGCATTGCAAATGAAGAATTATGACAAATTAAAACATCATTTTTCTTTCTTCACAAAGTAGTTATGCTAGTTCTTTGCAGAATTATTTCACATGGAGCTAAAAATTGTTCAAAGCAGGAGTGGTCCCTCTGCCGAGTGTTTTTCATACTCCAAACATACATATGTTGCACAGACTGTCTAATTATTCTTAGGGACAATTACTGTCAGGTTCCAAAATGTGTTCAATGAACAGCAATTGGTGTTTATTCAGCTTTAAAAAGACTGTGCAAGGGAACAGTAGGTTATATTGTCTGCCTAAAGACACGTTTTGTCATCCAGAAACATCTGCTTTCTATTTAAAGCAGTGAAGAAGGAATGCGAGTATGTTTGAAATATACTCCCTGAGCATTGAACACCAAAGAAAGGAGAATAAAATTGAATCTGAAGGCAGTTTCTGTTCTCTGATACACACACGCTCCTGCTTTTCCCTGCTGGGAAGGAAATGTGGCCTCCTGGGTGGGAAGGTTCTGATGCCTTGACTCTTTCTATTTATACAGAATTGTACACTTACAGGAACTGACTCCCGTGTCCTAGTTCCATCTCTTTTGCTTTCTCAGATGAGGCAAAATACTCTTTAAAATTTGGGGTCTGCCTCTCTGAATTTTGGGGTGAGTTTGGAAAATACTCTGATTTTGCCCTTAAAGATGTCCAGGTTTATTGTTCAGGTGCCTGAGGTCATCTTGTGACCCTCAGTTATCCGTGTGGATAATGCTTCCAACTCGCAGTCCTGAAAAGAGAATTACATCAGGATATGTGCAATCTGCTTGGTGTTCAGGAAACTTTCTGTGAAAGACAACGTTATTAGTTTTCTATTGCTGTATAATAAGCCACTACAAACTTAGCAGCTTAATACATATTTCTGCAATCCCATTCACAATATCTACAAAAAATTAAAATATTGAGAAATAAAATTAACCAAGGAAGCGATATATGTCTACAACAAAATATGTAAAACACTGATGAAGAAAATCATAGAGGACACACACAAAAATGGAAAGATATCCCTTGTTCCTGTATTGGAAGAATCAGTATTGTTAAGATGACCTTACTAACCAATTCAATGCAGTTCCCATAAAAATTGCAATAATTTTCATCACAGAAATAGAAAAAAAATCCTAAAATTCATATGTAACCACAACCCAGAATAGCCAACACAATCCTGAACAAAATAAATCGATCAATTGATCAATCATAGATAGATAGATAGATACTGGCTGTTCTTTTTATCCTTGCCTTTTTTTGACTTCTATTGAAATAACAGTAGACCTTTCGAATTTCAGAAGAATATCATGAAACTACCCAATGCTGTCAGATTTGATTTTGATGTATAAATCCATCCTGTGGGCAGTTTCCTGGGCACAGAGCTGCTTGCCAGCCTGGCTGTGCAGGGCCTCCCTTGGTTGCCCAAGGCTGAGGAGGGGTCATGCTGTATCATTCAGCCAGCTTGTTCATTCTGGAGGAGAGATCCTGGCTCTAGGGGCCACTTCTTCCATTGTTTTTCCAGATTGTCAGATAATGTCTAATGTGAGCATCTCCTCAGCTTCCTTGATGATGAACATCACCTGGAACTCTTGTTAGAAGTAGGCCCCTTCCCTGGAGAGCTAGGTTCCAGGGGCTTGGAGTGGGGCCTGACAACTTGTAGCTTTAACAAGTGCCCTGCCAACTCCTATCATGGAGGTTTAGGAGACACTGGCCCAAGCTTGCTAACACCCAGACCTAGGCTCTTTCTCATGGTGTGGGAAACAAGAGTGATGATCTGAAAGCCTGGGCCCCTTTCCTGATGAGGGTGCTTCTCTGCCCTGTGGGCCCATGTTCAGTACTGATTTTAGAGTAACTTTATTCTCCAAAAATTTTCTGTAGTGACTGCCCTTTAAATCACTCCTTCCTCTTACATATGCAAGAGAATACTGTGTGAGGAAATGTTTTTCTTTTTGGTATTGTATTTAGATAATTAGAAAGATCCAGTGCAGCCAGGTAATCCCAGTATTGGGAGGTTGAGACAGGAGGACCACAGGTTCAAGACCAGCCTCAGCACTCTAACGAGACTCTCAGCAATCTAGTGAGACCCTGTTTCAAACCAAAAATAAAATAAAATAGAGTTGGGGGTGTAGCTCAGAGGTACAATGTCCCTGGGTTCAAGCTCCAGTAAAGAGAGAGAGAGAGAGAGAGAGAGAGAGAGAGAGAGAGAGAGAGAGAGAGAAGAGAAGAGAGAAGAGAGAAGAGAGAAGAGAGAGCGCCCCACCCCCACCCCCGGGTTGACATTAGCACAGCTGGGCCATCCAGACGTCCGACTTCCGATGTGGACTTGGGTATGAGGGCTCCTATTCATGCGCACATGTTCCCCACAGCCTGGCCTCCTGACAACAGATGTGAGAAATCACAGTGAGAATATTCCTTTTGTTTCTGCAGCTGTCACCCAGCCGCTGGAAGGATATTGGTTTAGGATTGAGTAAGGAGGGGAACCTGGTCATTATTAAGGGAAGAAAACTGTCCTAGTAATTTGCACCCTAGAGTCATTTGTCTTGCTCCAGGGAACCTAGAGAAGAAGTTTCAGGGAGCAAGGAATTCTAGTCTCACTGGCTTTTGAAACAGCTGTTAAAGTAGCATTGGTAACATGCCCTTCAAGAAAATCATGAAGGGGGTTTCTGTGTTTCTCTAAAGCCAGGCTGACTTCCGTCCGTGTGTTAGTCAGTATCCCTTGCATGAGGCTCAAATAGTAAATTGCTTTCCTAGGAAAAGATTGCTCCTTGAGCTTTTTCTTCCAATAACAAATCTTCTGCAGGCAGGATGGTTTCAAAGACTGCTTTGCCTAAAACTACTCCATCCAGAGACCAGACCACTTAAAAGTCACCTTCCTTTTTGATTTTTTGTATCCACCTAGGTGTCTTATTCTCTTTGTCATCTCTTTTGACATTGTAAGGATTTTAAAATTACTTTAACACAATTGAACTAAGCCTTTTGATTTAATCTATTATTAGTGTATCTAATAAGTACTTATTAAATCTGTAGCATTTTATGAATGATGGGGATATTTTTCATGCTAGTGGTATTTTCCCCCATTTTTATCTTAATTTGAACACTTAAAGGATTTTTGAGACAAGTTTGCCTAAAGACTCTTTCTTCAAAAGCATATTCTTTTTTTAAATTTCTAATTCCTTTTATTCAAATTAAAAAAGAAAAAAAGCACCCACATCCATGGCTGTTTTTCCTCTGGTAGCTCCCTGAGCTGATTTGCTATGCTTAGAAGTAAATATATTCTTTAATGAGTTTCATTTTGTGTTACTTTGTCAATACCTTAAAATATGACTGTGCAGTAAAATCTATTACAGTTTCTATTCATCTGCCTTATTTATTAATGCCTATTGTTGGGATTTAATTAATTCTGTGTTAGAAAGAAACATAATGTGCTAATTCAGTTAGTAATCACATAAAGAGTTTACAGGCATGAAAAAGGCAGCAACCACAATACAGAGCATGACTAGCAAGAGATGGATTTGATGAATTCTACATAAAACTCCAAAAGTTTTACATAAAAATTATACATAAAACTTTAAGGCTCAGTGAAGCTATAAAATCCTAAATGGAGCCAGGCATGGTGGCGCACGCTTGTAATCCCAGCATTTGGGAGGCTGAGACCGAAGGATTCGGGTTTGAGGCCAGCCTCAGCTACCTAGTGAGGCACTCTGCAACTTAGTGAGACTCGGTTTCAAAATAAAGAATAAAAAATAGGGCTGGGGGTATAGCTCGGAGGTAGAATGCCCCTGAGTTCAATCCCCAGTGCCACAAAAAAAAAAAAAAAAAAAAAAAAAAAATCCTAAATGGTTCCAAAAGTAAATTAAAGAGATACTTATAAAGCTATAAAATAATTCCATCGTTCAAAAAAGTCACAATTTTTAGAAATACTTAATAGAAATATAATATTAAGCTGGGCATGGTGGCTCACGCTTGTAATCCCAATATTTGGGAGGCTGAGACAGAAGGATCGCAGGTTCATGGCCAGCCTTAGCAACTCAGTGAGGCTGTCAGCAACTTAGCAAAACCCTGTTTCCAAATTAAAACAAAACAAAAAAAACATATATATATATATATATATATATATATATATATACACCATATATATATATATATAGTGTATCCCAAAAGTGAAAGGTCCCTGGGTTCCATCCCAGTACCACAAAAAAAAAAAAAAAGAAAGAAAGAAATATAATATTAAGCTACAAATGGGTTGCAAAATCTTAAATTTGTTTTAGAATCTCCAAAAGTTGGTTCCAATTTCATAAGCATGCCAACAGGGTGTCAGAGAAAGAATAGGACACTTGACAGGGATACAAGAACTCTCAACAAGGAGTTACATCTTAAGCAAATTGCTCATTAGGCCAGTCGCTCTGCAGCCTCAGGGTCGGGTGTGAGTTGAAGAAATGTCTCTTTTTCTCCTTTCTTCCCTTGTATGTATCTTTCTGGATACGTTATGTAAAATGCATTGGGGCAGCGGGTGGCCTAGAAATCATAAGTGACACACCAAAGTTCTGCTGTGTCCGCTCACGTGCCCGTTTCCCTTGCTGCAGAGAACAGCCCATCTTCACCACGCGAGCACACGTCTTCCAGATCGACCCCAGCACCAAGAAGAACTGGGTGCCTGCGAGTAAGCAGGCCGTCACGGTTTCCTACTTCTACGATGTCACCAGGAACAGCTATCGGATCATCAGTGTGGATGGAGCCAAGGTAGTGCCCGCCCCTGCGCTGATTGTAACATTCTAACTTACTTTCCATCCAGAGCTGTGTGACACATTTGCAAAGTGGAAAGAAAAAAAAATGTGCCCAGATTCTCCCATCTTAATACAGAAGTTGTAATCACAATGTCTGTGTAATCACAAACTTCCTTTTTCTTTCCATTTAAAATTACATCAAATGAATAAAAAGGAGGTTTTTCTTTTACCACACTATCTTCATAACCAACATTTTAATGCCTATATAATGATTCCATCGGGGCCTTCTATGCTCTTAATCTCTCTCCCATGGTTGGCTATTTAAGTGGCTTCCAATAATAATAATAAGCATTTTCATGTATTAAATATCTTCAGTTGTTCATCATATACCTATTGCTTTCTTTTGCATGTTTCCTTAGGCTAGATTCCTAGAAGTAGTATTATAGGTGGCCCTGGATGCATATTGCCAAACTGTGCTCCAAAAAGGTTCTTTCTTCCGGCATGTATGAAAATGCCAGTTTATTGTACCCTTGCCAGCATTGGGTATTATATCTAGTCTGGTTCTGGTGTAATTAGATACAGGAGTCAAATTTTATTAAATGGTTTTGGAGTGTTTCTTGAAATACTTTTTTTTCGTTATTCTGCCTTCTTTCCCCATATTTTTGCTATATTATTATGGGAGTAGAATGCCAGCAGATGTACTACCAAGCCTTTTTTTTTTCTTTTAAATAAACCTACTGTTTAATGGACTCATCTTCTGTCTCTGTCCTGCCAGACATTTTTACAAGGTGTCACCTGAAGTTCAGTGTGTCTAAAGCTTAATCTCAGTATTTACTCTCTAAACCATGTCTCTGTTTTTATTTCCCAATTATTTGGCCTAAAAAAAACCAAAACAAAACACAGTAGTGTGTGTGTGTGTGTGTGTGTGTGTGTGTGTGTGTGTGTGTGTGTCTGTCTCTTTCACTGGGGATTGAACCCAGGGGCATTCTACCTCCAAACTACACCCCCAGCCCTATTTATTATTCTTTATTTTGAAACAGGGTCTCACTAAGTTGCAGAGGGCCTAAGTAGCTGAGGCTGGCCGTGAACCTGCAATCCTCCTATCTCAGCCTCCCAAGTATTGGTTCATTTTTCATTTTGAAACAGGGTCTCACTAAGTTGTGAAAGACCTCACTAAATTGCCGAGACTGATCTCGAACCTGCTGTCCTCCCGTCTCAGCCTCCCAAGTACTGGGATTATAGGCATGCACCATCACACCTGGCTATAGTAATTCCTTTTTAAGTAAGTTTGTCAAATGAATCTGCTTTGAACTATTTTACAGTATGCTACAAAACAGTATGCCTTCTGTTTTGTTTTAAGACCATAACTTGTATCCTGGCACAGTCGTGCTCCAACTTTGCAGTAGCCTTCTAACTGTTGTCCTCATTTCCTACTTGCAGCCTCTCCCAGCTGACCTCTGCCTCTAGGTCAGCCTTCCTAGGCAATAGGAGCAAGGGAGTTGAGAGATGGGCAGTAGGATGGAGCCTGGCAAGAGGCTTCTCTCCCAGCCCACAGAGTAGAAGCCATGGGGAAGCCTACCCTGGAAGATCCCCCAAGCAAGGGACCAGAGCCTGCTGGTGCCAGCTGATCTGACCGAGTGGCCTGTGTTAAGGAAACTCTCCTTCCAGCCCCTGCTCTCTGAGTTCCTCCTTTGTGCTCTCAGCACCATGGTGGCTGCAGAGGAAGGTAGCTTGTCCTCACCATTCTCTTTCTTCCAATCACCAAAACCCTTCCACCTGCCCAGAAAGGGAGCCTGGAAGTCCTTGTTTAATAGCCGAGGTCTAGGGAGAGGCAGTGACCTGGCCACATTCACACTGCTGGGGAGCTGTGACACACTGTTCCTCAGACCCCAGGTCTTGGGTCATTGGGTTGGAGCAGGCTTCTTCCTGGCTGCTAGAGGAGCATTTCCTGACACAGGTCATGAAGGTCGTCATCCCCTTCCATTTCAGACAGCAGCAGCTGATCTGGTCACTGTCTTCAGAGAGTCAAGAACTGTTTTTTCCATCTAAAGCAATCAAGATGATAGTGGGTGGGAGTGGGGTGGTAAGGAAGTGTGCAGGTGTCTGGTACATGGTAGGTGGGTACCTCATTTTTGATGAGTGAATATCTGAAAGGTGATTGATTTTTTATTTATTTATGTATTTATTTATTTTTACTTCTGGAAGACCTAGTGATGCCACAATTGTAATTTCCCCTTCTCTTCTCTGTGCTTCTGAGCTGGAATTGCCTGGAATCCTTCTAGAATGTTCTGATAGGGATGGGAAATTGGGCCAACCTGCTTTCTTTTATCTGTAGATTCTGTCAGTTCATCTGCCATCCTTGATGGGTTTGCACTTTTGTCGGTTGAATTATCTAAGGATGTGTTTGGCTTAACTATAGATAAAACAATTTCCTTAGAGCAAGTGCTTTAGTCTCATTAGCTAGACTCTTAGTAATTTGTCAGTGTCAGCCACTGTATCGTTATGGCTCTGCAGTTCCTGAAGGCTGTGACAGCAGTGTAGAGCTCGAGCCAACTGAGATGGCTGCAAGAAATCAGCTGGGCCTAGGAGGGTGGGCTGATGCCCTAGCTGCAGAGTAGAGCTAATTTAGGCTAGGAGTGGGGGATCCATCAAGTTAGAGAGTCACTTAAAGAATGGGAATTGAAACCTAGGCCTCGGAGCGCCACTGAAATACAGAGATTGAGCCAGAGGATCTCAGGCCACCACCATCACTTCCCCGTCCTGGTGCAGGGCTTCCTGGAGCCCTCCCAGAGTTCTGGCATTACCATTGTAGCAGCAAAGAACTGTGAAGAAGTCTTGTCCCCTGGAAGGCCCTGAGGAATGGGGAGGCAGCGATTTATTTTGTTTGTGTGTGTGGTGCCGAGGATTGAACCCAAGGGTGTTCTAGCTCTGAGCTACATCCCCAGTCCTATTTTGTCATTTTTTTAAAAATTTGAAATAGGATCTCACTAAGTTGTGGAGGGCCTCACGAGTTTGCTGAGGCAGGCCGAGAACCTGCAATCCTCCAGTCTTAGCCTCCGGAGTACTGGGGTTACAAGCGTGAGCCACCATGCCAGGTGGACTTAGTTATTTAATTACTATCTCCGGTATGTAGGGATTGTGGGTGGGGACAAGTTTCTTGCCCAGAGGACTGGACTACATAACACTGGATGTGGTCCCCATCCTCAGCCTGCTGGACCCACTCGACCCAGTGAGCAGCAATGAGTAAAGCCAACAGCCAGGTCTAAGTAAGATCAGGTGGGACATGGAGAAAGGACCCCAGAGTTGTAGCAGTACTGCCACTGCCCAGGGTCCCTCAACGTGCCCCTTCCTCACCTCTTCCTGGGGTCCTGATCGCCCTGACCCAGCTCTTGCCTTGTCTGAACACCCTGGATGGATTGCCTTCCTCCCTGTAGACTGGGATGCAGTATGCTGACTTGTGACTGGCTGTGCTGACACCAGTACAGCACCTTCCTCAACAGGCTCTTGTCTATTGTATTTGCCCACCCCAGCCCCACCTCTGTTTGCTCAGCTTGGTTCTCTGTCCTTAGTCCTGGTGTTCCAAGCCTGACCCTGCTCCCTGCCCAGCTGCACATCCTGGGTCTCGGGTGACTTAAGAAAGCCGACATGAACTTGGGCATGGCTACACCTGGTCTAGGGGAGTATGGAACTTCCTGGCTTCCCCATTGTTGTGGTCCACTACACTGGGGCAACCCCACTTCATTTTAGGCTTTTGATCCCAAATGTGGATCCCAGGTGAGATGACAGTTTAGCCTTTGGGGCCATGTCTTGGCCCGTGGGGGGTACCTCTGTTACCTTGGGCAGGTCACAGGCCTGTGGTAGGCCTTTCTCTGTTCATCTGGCCACATCAAATCCATTACCTTGAACTCCTGCTTGGCACTTCTGGGCCAGCTGTTCTTCACAAGGCAAAGGGCCGTTGCTGGCTGAAAGAGGAAACCTGCTCTGCCCCACCCAGATAGAGTAGATGTGCTTCAGTAACAAGTTGCTGGTGTGGAGGGGACTTAGAGGTTATATTGAGCAAAAGATGACCCAGACCCAGCCACTGTGCAAACTGTGGGCAGCCTGCAAAGCTCAGGCTCCCCAGGACGGGGGAGTTATAGCCAGTAGCTTTAGCAGCTGACATTCCACACCAAGCACAGCCAGCCATTCACCCAGGCCCTTGGCATGCTCTACTTGGGGAAGGATGTGGAAGGTATCCCCTGCTCCTGAGAGCAGGTTGTGCTGCTCATCATAGGGAGACTCTGTATTCAGCAGACCTGTTCTCCATTCTTGTTGAAACACTGAGGCGTTCCCTCTCTTTCAGGGATAGCATTGCAGGTATCAATTCCATCTGCCCTAAAAGACTATTGGGTCCACATCTGGGTATAGCCCACCAGGAGACTGTTAGCTCTTTGAGGATGGGGGAACCAGGCCTGGCTCATCTTTGGAGTCTCAGCACCAAGCCAGAGTGGGCAACACCACAGAAGTGGGTGGGAGAGTGAGTGGGTGACCACTGAGGTCAAGCCTGGCCACATCCTTTCCAGGCCTGAGCAGGTGCATTGTGTGCACAGGAGGACAGTGAGCAAGGGCGGGGGCACTGCTAAGGAGGACCCAAAGCCCAAAGCCTTCGAATGGGCTCAGAATTGCATTGCCCTGTTCATGGACAGCAGGCAGATGGGGCCACGTGAGGGCAGCTTCCAACTTCCAGTTTCTTGGAGCATTGCTATGAGTCATGTGACACACACCGTCAGCCGTATGATTTATGGTGAGTTTTGGGCAGAACAGCCAACTCCATCATAAAGACACTCCATTTCCAGAGCATTCGTTAATGGAGCCATCACAGCCCTGGGTTTCACTGTGCTGTTGGCACTCCTCATAGACCGAGTTAATCACTGCCATCCTTATGAGAAGCTGCCTGTGCCTGTGGATGGGGCTCGCTGGAGGCAGGTGTTCCTCCCAGGTGCTCTGGATGACACTGCCGCCCTTGGTTCTCAGTTATTTATAGAATCACAGAAAACCTATATTGGAAGAGGTCGTCTGTTCTACAGATATTTAGCAGAGCCCACTTTGTCACAAGTACTGCCTAAGCACGATGGTTTGGAGGATATAAGCTGCAGAAACCCTGGCTTGTTTGGTAGTTTCTTCTGGGAATGTAAAATTATTTTCAAGAACACGTTGAGGTCTCTTATTCCACTTGTCGTTGTAGTTTTCTTTTGAATAAATATAAAATACCTTCTGGTAAGGGAGCGAGCATCTGGAAGGTTTCTGCCACACAGTAGGTTTTCAGTGAATGTTGATTTCTTCTCTGTCTCTATATTATTTTTTATAAGTCACCTATTAAAAACTACCTTGGAAGCAGGCAGTATGTCTTTTAATTGCTGTCACCCGGCCCCAGCCTTTTGTAGAAAATGTCTGAGTTCTTCCAACTTCCATTTTCCTGGATTTGGGAAGGTCTCCCTGAAGAGGAATCCTGTGTCCTGTCTCCACATTTCATGAACAGTTTCTGCTCAGCCCAGAACAGATGAGACTAGAGACTGGCGGAGCTTAGCTTTTTGCTCTTGGTTACAGGTATTTATGTGCATTTTAAGAAAACTTGCTTCTAGGGACCTGAAGGAGCTGGGTCTTTTCCTACAGTATCTTCTTCCCCTTTTGAAGTTTCAGAAGTAGCTCACGAGAAAGGCAGGTGGATGCAGGAGTGTGTGCCCCTATGAAAGCTTGTGCCCAGGATGCTTTACAAAGCAGCCCCTCTCCCTCCTGGGCTTCGTTTCTCTTCCCAGGTGTATCTTCAGGAGGCTCAGCTCTCACTGTGCTGGGTCACCCTGCTGCAGCGGCGTGCTCCTCCCCCCTCATTCTCCACTCTCACACTGGCTCCTAAGACCTTGCTCCTCCTCCATGCCGTCCTAACGCTTTCCTGAGACCAGCACTCCTTCACCGGCTTGCCTCAGTGCTGCCTACAGCCAGCCTCCCGCCCCAGGCCTCGGCTCTTCTCCCTGTTCCCCCCAGTGGTGTGACATCCTCCACTCCTGTTACCCTCCCCTGCTCACCCACATTCTGCTTAAGCCCCATCTCCTCTGAGACTGGAACCTGCAAGTCCAGCCACTTCCTCTGTCCCCTGGATGGTACCCAGCATGTCTGTGAGCAGGGATGCCGCCAGGACTTATCACAAGCCTCTGCTCACCTTGAAGGTTAACCTCCCTGCCAGCTGGGTTATAGTTTTGTGAACTTTATTTTTAACTGTTTAATGGACTGTTTAATGTCTAATAACCAAGTCAACCCTTATCTATCCCCCACTCAGTTGAGGGAGTACGTGCTTTACTAGTACAGATGCACCTTGACTTCCACATGGTCACGTGGTAAACCCATCCAAAGTTGGAAATGCCATGTTTAAAATGCATTGAGCACACCGGAGGACTGAACGTCCTAGCTTAGCCACGCAGTACACTGTAGCGTGCTGCTGGTTTACCCTCAGGATGGTGTCTCACTGCTGCCGCCCAGCATCGTGAGAAGGACTGCACACTTTCATACCATGGTGAAGTTGAAAAATCTCAAGTTGAATCATTGTAAGTTAGGACTGTCTGTACTTCAGAAGTCATTTATGGGCCTCTCTCCAATTATACGCCCCTCCATCCACCCTCAAGAGATAGTTATATTCATTCATTCATTCTTGTATTCATTCTCATCCTTCCCTCTCCCTCCTCTCTCTCCCTCCCTCTGTGTCTCTCTCCTCTCCCCTTCCCTCTGTCCCTCCCTCCTCTTCTCAAACTGTAGATTAAATCCAGTGGTGTTTTCCCTCTGAGCTACAGTAACCCAGACCTTTTTGTTTGTTTATTTATTTATTTATTTATTTTTTGCAAAACTGAACCCAGGGCCATTCTACCTCCAAGCTACACCCCCAGCCCTATTTTTTATTCTTTATTTTGAAACAGAGTCTCACTAAGTTGCAGAAGGTCTCCCTAAGTAGCTGAGGCTGGCTGAGAACCTGTGATCCTCCTGTCTCTGTCTCCCCAGTACTGGGATAAACATGCACCACCACATCTGGCTTGCTTTTTATTTTGAAACAGTCTTGCTAAGTTGCTGAGGCTGGCCTTGAACCTGTGATCTCCTGTCTCAGCCTCCCAAGTTCTAATTGCAGGTGTGTGCCACCATGCTCAGCTTGAATGTCTATTTATCTGTAAATCTTTAGTGCTAGGGATTGAACCCAGGACCTTGTTCATGCTAGGCAGGTACTCTACTGCTGAGCTACACCCCCACTCTCTTGAAATCTGTATTAAAATTGTCCTTGTTTGTCTTTATTGTTGTGTCATATGCATATATATATATATATATATATATATATATATATATATATATATAAACCAGAAGTTGGCAAACTTTCTCTCCAAAGGCCAGAGAGTAGTTTTATTTATTTACTTACTTACTTATTTATTTTTTACAGGCTGAATAGTCTCTGGTGTAGCTATTCCATTCTTCTTTTATAGGAAGAAAATAGCCATAGACTAATGTGTAAATGAATAGACATAGCTGCGTTCCAGTAAAACTTTATTTACAGAAATAGGTTGCAGACTATATTTGGCCTGAGGACTATTGTTTGCTGACTCCTGTTCTAAATAATATATTATTTAATTTTGCCCTTTTTTATCTTTATACAAATAGTACCATACTAGAGACCCTTTGTGTGTTCTTTTGCAACTTCCATTGTAAAAATTTAATGTTACATTGCTACTAGTATAGATGTTTTTGCAAACACTGCTACTGAGAACATTATTTCTCAGGTACATTACTAAGGAGTTGAATTGTTGGGTGTTAAGAATGTATGTTTTCAACTTCACTAGAATAAGCCGTGGTGTGTGTGTGTGTGTGTGTGTGTGTGTGTGTGTGTGTGTGTGTGAGAGAGAGAGAGAGAGAGAGAGAGACAGAGACAGAGAGAGACAGAGACAAAGACAGACAGACAGACAGACAGACAGACACTGGAGATTGAACTCAGGGGTATTCTACCTCTGAGCTACATCCCCATCTCTATTTTATTTTTTTTAACTTTGAAACAGGGACTTACTAAGCTGCTGAGGCTGACTTCCAACCTGTGTTCCTCCTTTCTCAGCCTCCCAAACCCACCTACCTCATTCTCTCCTGTCTCCCAAGAGAAAGGTCCTTAGTTCCAGGCCTCACCTGGAACTAAGCCTCCCTTGGTCCCTTGGGTTCCATCCCTTTGTTCCCAACCTCAGGCTGTGCCTGCTGCCCACACGGCCACACTGTGTAGTCACCACCGCAGAGCCAAAGCAAAAAAAAAAATGTTTTTTCAGTTGTGTACACTTTTTTTTTTTTTTTTTTGTAGTACTGAGGATTGAACCCAGGGACACTCTACTTCTGAGCTACGCCCCCAGTCCTATTTTTTATTCTTTATTTTGAAACAGGGTCTCACTAAGTTGCAGAGGGCCTCTGAGGCTGGCTGCGAACCTGCAATCTTCCTGTCTCAGCCTCCCAAGTACTGGGATTACAAGCATGTGCCACCACGCCCAGCTTGTGTACACTACTTTGTGTACACCCACCTGAGGAGGGTGAGAGTCAGAAATGAATTAAAACCTCAAAGAGAAACAGGCCTTCCACATGCCTGCTTAGTTAGAAATGGTGTGGGGGCCTGAGAGATGCATCCGCAGAAGAGCGGAACTAGAAGCTTCTGTCTGCCCAGCTTGTCAGAGGTTCATCTTGATGGCCAAGCCCAGGGTGTAGGCCAGGATATAGTTCCCACGTTGGTTGGTAGATGAAGGAGAAAGCTCCAGGGATTCCCCATTTTTGGTAGCACAAGTGCCCAGGATGTCACTCTTGCCGCTATGGTGAAGGTCAGTGTGCTGAATTTTCTGGGTGGGCAGCCAGCTGGCTGTCTCCTTTCTTGTAGAGGTGAGCTTAGTGTTGTGGCTTTGAGACTGTTCAGGCCAGCTGTCCTTGGTGGTCATGGCAGTGTGGAAGGATGCTGGAGAGGTGAATGATGACTGCCCTTGCTCTTTTTCTTCTCTCCTGCCTGTTTTACTTCCCACTGTATACTTGAAAGTCCCAGAGCCTTAGGTAAGCTGTTAGGAGCAGCTAGGGCTTTGCAAAGCCTGCAAGGAGCCAGCCTGAAGAATTACCAGAGCAACATGGTAAAGAGGGCAGACTTGAAGCCAGGCGTGGTGGCCCACACCTGTAATCCTAGTACTTGGGAGGCTGAGACAGGAGGATTGCAGGTTCATAGGCAACCTCAGGAACTTAGTGAGACCCTGTTTCAAATTTTTAAAAAATTAAATTGTGCTTGGGGTATAGCTAAGAGGTAAAATTCCTTTGGGTTCAACCCCTAGTAACTAACACGTGTGCAGACGCGCATACACACAGGAGAGAGAAAGACAGACAGACAGACAGATATAGACAGACAGTTAGCTAGCTTACATTTTGCTCCCTCCTGGCTGACCTGCAGATTGTGGATCCTGTAGGTTATGTTCAGTAAGTACCTGGACCCCTTGATACTGGTGACAAGGAAGGAATGGTAGCTGTGTTGAACCAGGATTAAAGCAGTTCCCCAGCAGACTAAGCCTGTTAGTGGAAATGAGAGGGACAATAGACTCCCACTGAAAAATTCTAATGAGTTCCTTCAAAACCAGCATCTTGTGTGCCAAGAGTGAGGTGGTGAGCGCACAGCACAGTGTGTGTGGGGGGAGGTTCTGGGAGAGCGGGGAAGCTTGTTCTGGGTGAGGGAATGAGCTCTTCTCTTGGGAGGCTAGAGAGAAAGTTAGGGTGAGTGTGAGGGTAGAGCTGTGGGCTGTGGGCTGATACCTCGAACTTGCTCTCCCTGCCCTCCTCAACACGCTAAAGGAGGAAGAAAGCCAGGCGTGGTGGCACATGCTTATAATCCCAGTGCTTGGGAGGCTGAGACAGGAGGATCACAGGTTCCCAGCCAGCCTCAGCTACTTAGTGATACCCTGTTTCAAAATAAAGAATAAAAAATAGGGCTGGGGTTGTAGCTCGGAGGTAGAATGCTCCTGGGCTCAGTTCCCAGTACCACAAAAAAAAAAAAAAAAAAAAAAGGAAAAAAGAGGTGGGCAGGTAGGATCTCAGAGGACATAGAGAATAGCTGAAGCTTGAAATCATACCAGTAAGGGGCTGCCTTTCAGAACATAATTTTGCTTAACTGACATGCACAGCAATCTTATGAGAGGTGTCATGCTTTCCATTAACTTTATAGAAAATGTCACTTGAGAAACATGGTAAATTGCATCTCTGAACTTCTATGGGTGCAGCACTTTGCTTCTGAATTAGATAAATAGATTCCAGCAGACCAGTGTTCCCTCTGATAACGAGCAGGCGGGGATGGGGGGGTGGATAAATAGGGTGTGTGTGTGTGTGTGTGTGTGTGTGTGTGTGTGTGTGTGTGTGAATTGTAGTGAAGATTGAGCCCAGGGGCACCCTACCACAGAGCTACATCCTCAGTCCTTTTTATTTTTATTTTGAGACAGGGTCTTACTAATTTGCTGAGGCTGGCCTCGAGCTTGTGATCCTCCTGTCTTAACCTCCTGAGTCACTGGGATTTCAGGCATGTGCCACCGCTCCTGGCAGATAAATGCAATTTAAAAGCATTGGAGAACATTAGAAATGACGAGGACTAGAGAGACCACAATTCCAGAGAGATGAGGGAGGACCACTCAGAGATGGAATTGGCAGCTCTCTCTCCTGGGAGCAGTTGCCAGCTCCGAGTGCAGGCTGGAGATGGGCTTGGCTCGGATAGAGAGGTACTGCTGGGTGAAAGAGAAATCAACAAAGCATTTAGCAGTGACACAGGGCTAAAGTGATCAAATTGGAACCTTGAGGTTTTTCTCCCAAAAACTCAGCGGGTTTTTCTCGAAAGACATTTGCTGAATTCAGATCTTTGCCACAGTGTGAAGAGTTAGGCTGCACATTTATGACAGTTGGAGTAAAATTCTCCTCAGATTTATTGTGCCTAGGAAGCAAAATCCTGCAAGGGGCTGAAAAAAGAAAACAGTAAAAATATAAAAGCCTGTGAAAGAGTAAGGAATTAACACTGGACACCTACATACCCATTCAGCTAAGGCACTCACTGACTCTAGAAGCGGCTAGAGACCTGGACATCCAGCCTTGCTAACAGAGAAACCAGCAGAAATTTTGGTGTCATCAAGTGACAGGACGGGTGACTTGAGTGGTTCCAAACATGTGGCCAGTCTCCCCTTCGTGATTTGTGAAATTATGAAGATATGTGAATTTGAAGACTTTCTAAAGGACAGTACTGAATCTCCAGGGCAGAAGAGATGGAGACCTGCCAGGCTCTCCATTGAAATCCCTACAAGGAAGCCGGGCGTGGTGGCGCACCCTTGTAATCCCAGCATTCGGGAGGCTGAGACCGGAGGATCTGGGTTCGAGGCCAGCCTCAGCTACCTAGTAAGGCACTCCGCAACTTAGTGAGACTTGGTTTCAAAATAAAGAATAAAAAATAGGGCTGGGGGTGTAGCTCAGAGGTAGAATGCCCCTGAGTTCAATCCCCAGTACTGCAAAAAAAAAAAAGAAAAAAAGAAAAAAAAAGAAATCCCTACAGGGGCTGCCCTTAACTCAGGGGTGAAACAGAGGTAGACTGACTTTTACTACAGCTGAACCCCAGCCCTGACACAGCTCTGTCCCTGAGAAGTAGGAATTTCCTACTTGCCTCGCAGAAATAAAGGAGCACTCTGGTAGATGATAACGTTATCTGAAGCCTTAATAGTTTATTCATACCCACTTTCCAACATACAGTAAAAATTACTAGACTTTGTGAAAAGATGAGATCATATCCCTTGGGTCAAGAGGGGAAAAAACAGGTAATAGAAACAGATTTAAGAAATGATCCAGATGTTTGCATCAAGGATTTAAAAAAAAAAAACTATGATTCATATATTCAAGGAAATTGAAGAGGAGTGAACAAGTAGATGAAGGGAAGAGGAATATCCCCAGAGACTCAGATTTTTTTCTAAGGTATCAAATGGATAATTCTATAATTTAAGAAATGCAATATCTGAAATTAAGGACTTAGTTGATAAACTTAATAGCAAATTGGCTGCGTGAATAGCCAAGATTAATAAACTGGAAAACAATCAATAAAAACTCAAATTGAAGCAGAGAGAACCAAGAATTGGGAGAAAATAATTGATTAGTATTAAAAAAATGTTAGACATACTCCAAGGTCTAGCATTTATGTCATTAGAGTCCTAGAGGGAAAGATGAGAGACCCAGGAGCAGAAGCAATATTCATAGTATGATTGTGAACTTTCCAAAAACTGATGACAAGTTCACAGATTTAAGAAGTTTAGTGAAGCCGAGCATGGTGGTGTATGCCTATAATCTCAGTACTTGGGAGGCTGAGACAGGAATATCTCAGGTTTGAGGCCAGCTTCAGCAACTTAGGTCCAGAAACATGTGAGACCCTGCTTCAAAGTAAAAAAATAAAATAGGGCTGGGGCTGTAGCTCAGAGGTGGAATGCCCCTGGGTTCAATCCCCAGGACCACAAGGGATGGGGGGAGAAGTGACAGCTAAATGAACCCCCAAGCAGGGTAAATAGATTTTGCTCTTGAAATCAATCCTTTCATTGTAAGTAATATATCCATTATGTCCCTTTTGACCATTTGCTAGTTTTATAATCTTGATCAAGCCACTTGACGTTGTTGATCCTCGGGGTCCCCTTTTGTAGAAATAAGGTTTAGATAAAATACTATATGGAAACATGCCTTAGAAACTGATAAGTTCTAAACAAATGCCAGAGTGTCACTGTCATTGCTGCAGCTTGACCGACTGCGGGATAGCCTGCTTGGGGCACACTTGGAAGCTACACTCTGGCCACTGGTCAGCCTCTGGCCACGGCCCCCTGAGGGGACTTGCGAGGTGGTGTGTGCCATTCACCTAGTCACATGGGGCTGCTGTGAAGGTAGCAGCAAGATTTAAAATGGATCACGTTTCTGGATGGGTCTAGGCATTGCTTTGCCCTCCCAGGATCCTAGCAATTGGGAGATATCCAGGGTTGGCGTTCTAGGCTCATGAATTCATTCTGACTCAGTTCCCTAGGTCTGTCTTGGTTCTGCCATGTCAGTCCTGCCCAGGGCTGAACCAGAATCTCACCAACGGCCAAACCTGCATTTTCCATACCCCCACTGTCCTGTCCCATTTCTTGATCGTGTCCAGGGACAGCAGGCAGACCTCTTTACTAACTCTGTCTGTGGTAGGTGGAATGCTTGGCACATAGTTAGTGCCCAGTAAACTTTCGTTGAATGAATGAATGCACCGTGTGCTGGATGTCATCCTTTGAGTCCTCTGGATCCATTTTCTACCCTTCTTTACCCTGCTCTGGTCTTGAGAGGCTGACCTGCAGATGGCATTAGTGGGCTCCTAGGTCCTCTGGCTTCTGGTTGGGTTTGGCCAATGGTAAATGGTGAAGAGAAGGTATTTGTCCCCTGGCTCTCCTCCCGTGAGGTCACATGTGCTGGTTGTGTCCCTCAACAGAAGGTCATCTCCCTTTTCAAGGCAGCCTGCTCTACGTGACCCTACCCTTCGGGGTCTGCAAGCCTCTCCATCCTTTCCTCCTTTTGGCCAAGGGGAGGCACTATCACCAGGTTCCTGCACCATTTTCCTGCTTACACCCACATAATTGTCTCTTCATAATTAACTCTCTACAAATTATCCTAATTGGAGTGTGCCTTCTCCCTCCCATTGGGAAGCAGCAGGCCCCAATTGCTTATGGAGACTTTAAATGGTTTGAACTGGACACTGGTGCTGCAGGTGATTTTGAAAAGTACATATACTACAGTTCTTCCAAGAATGTTGCCACGGCTAGCCTTGACGGGCACTCTGATACATAGCAGCTTTGGGGCAAGAGACATCCCCAGCCTATTTTACTTTTTATTTTCTTAGAGAGAAACAGGGTCTCACTAAGTTGAGGATGGCCTCACTAAGTTGTTGAGGCTGGCCCCAAACCTGCGAAACTCCTGTCTCAGCTTCCTTCCCAAATACTGGGATTATAAGCATGCACCGACACACCAGGCTTAGGATCTTATTTTAGATTAACTCTTTCTTGTTTAGTGTCTGAAATTGCCCCTTATCATAGCTGTGAATCTGACTCCGCCTGGGATGTGCTAGAAGAACTTAGGACCAAATATAGCAGGACAGGGGAAGCCTGCAGTGAGCTCTGGCTCTGCCAACAGAGACATTTTAAGGAGCGACTGTGGTGTCCATTTCGATGTTTACATTTCTACTCCGGAATGTTTTCCTGCAGGTTATCATCAATAGCACAATCACACCGAATATGACCTTCACCAAAACATCACAGAAGTTTGGACAGTGGGCCGACAGCAGGGCCAACACGGTGTTTGGTTTGGGGTTTTCCTCTGAACAGCAGCTGACAAAGGTAGGTGGTCCTTTCTGCAGTACAGTAAGCACTGCATCGGTTGCCGCTCTCATTCAGAAATTACCTGCCCAGGGATGGAGTGGTGGCCTCGATGAGCAGGATTTTTTTTCTGGTCTTGCATTTCACCGTTCTGGTATCACAGGGCTACCAAAGCAGGTGCCCTTTCTGAATTACAAAATTCCTTAAAGATGGAGCAGTTGGTTGGGGAAGGAAATTCATCTCCAACAAATGCTACTTCAGGGCCCAAAGAAGCAGAGAGGCCGGTCCTTCCTGCCTTCCAGGTGCCAGCCACTGCCTCCTGTGCTCAGAGTCAGTGGACACTCAGAGGAGGGTCGCCTCTTTGCCCCTGGGTAGTATCGACGGGATCTTGAGGACCCACAGGAGGGAGCAGTTGTTGAAGGGCAGAACTCCTGAGGAAGAGGCCACGCTCCTGCCGCCAGCAACACTGCCTCTCCATGAAATGAGCTTCCTACGTGTTTTAGAGCACAGGGTCCCTGAATGGGCAATACCGTTCCCCAGGGGGTGCTAGAATGAAATATAAATGCATAAAAGAACACAAATTAGAGAATTGAAACAAAGCTATAAATCCTCTCCCTAGAAAAATAGCCCCCCCATACCACTTTGGCATTTTAAGGAGTGTAGGGACTCCGGGTTAAGAATGCCTATGAAACAAATCTTATTCCCTGTGCACACCAATACTAGGATTATAATCTTATTCCCTGTGCACACCAATACTGGATTATGGGTGCAGTGGTGTGCACTTATAATCCTAGTATTGGGAGGCTGAGATGGGAGGATTGCAGGTTCAAGGCCAGCCTCAGCAACTTAGCAAGGTCCCTCAACAACTTACTGAGACCCTGTTTCAAAATAAAAAAATAAAAAGGGCTGGGGCTATAGCTCAGAGTTAGAATGCTCCTGGGTTCAATCTTCAGTAAACTCCCTCTCCCCCCAAAAAGAAAATAAATTTGTCACTGTACCTTTTTATTTATTTTCTTAAAGAAAGTAGATTTCTAGTGTGCACTGCATACTCCCCCCCACCCCACCCCACCCCCATTTTCAAGTTTGGCACAATTTTTTTTTTTTTTTTTATGTACTGGAGATTGAACTAAGAGGCCTTCTACTTTGGAGCTACACCCAGCCCCTCCCCCACCCTTTTTTTTGCGGTACTGGGGATTAAACTCAGGGCCTTTCTACCTCCGAGCTATACCCCCAGCCCTATTTTTTATTCTTTATTTTGAAACAGGGTCTCACTAAGTTGCGGAGTGCCTCACTAGGTAGCTGAGGCTGGCTGCGAACCTGGATCCTCCGGTCTCAGCCTCCCAAATGCTGGGATTACAAGCGTGCACCACCACACCTGGCGCCCTTTTTATTTTTTGTTTTGAATAGGGTTATACTAAGTTTCTGAGGGACCTTACTAAGTTGCTTAGGCTGGCTTTGAACCTGTGATCTTCCTGTCTCAGCCTCCCAAGTGCTGAGATTACAGGCATGTGCCCCTGCACCCAGCTATGATTTGTGTTTGACAACCATCAGTGTCTGTGACTCTGTGACTCTGGAGCCCTCAGAGACAGGGAATAAGATTTGTTTCATAGGCATTCTTAACCCGGAGTCCCTACACTCCTTAAAATGCCAAAGTGGTATGGGGGGGCTATTTTTCTAGGGAGAGGATTCATAGCTTTGTTTCAATTCTCCAAGGGTCTCAACACACCTGTGGATGGCTAGGAGTTGAGTGGATAATAGCTGACCACAGACCTGGGAGAACCGAGGGAACAAAGTGATGGCCTCTGAGCAGCCTTGCTGACTTAGAGAATAAGTCTCCTTTTAGGGTGGTAGAAGAGCTCCTCATAGATATGGAGAATGTGAGTTGAAAGTCAGATTGACGAGTTTATGTGACAGGAATCTATTACGAGACTGTCATTGTTTCTCAAGGGAGAAAGGGGAGAGTTGGAAATCCAGGCCTCAAGGGCTGGAGCCGCTTTTCTCTAGACTGTTGCCATGCACATCTGATTACCCGCCTGGCTGCTGCTCTTCTAAACTGCGCTAGGCACTGAGGGTGCAGAGACGGGGGCCCTGTTTCTGGAGGTGCCTTGCAGGATTCTTGGGGAATTGACAGTTACCTACTATAAGCTCAGCTGCCCGGGTTCCCTGTGTGTACTGAGAGTGATTTTTAAAGGAGGAGAGAGGGTGAGTCAGGCCACTCCAACAGCGACCTGCAGATGTGTACCCTCTTTTTGTTCAGTGCATACACAAGTTTGCGTGCCAGGCACACTCACTTGCACGTGTCTAATGAGGCCTCAACACATACCCAGCCACCCTCTCCCCAGTCACGATTGAGCTCCCTGAAAGGGGCCCCCAGATAATCCTCTGCATCCCAGAGGACTCCCATGAGAATTCTGTTCCCTTAGAAGCCCAAGAGCTCAGACAGGCCTGGTGGCACTCCATCTGTCCGCGGTCATGCCACCCACTCACAGAAGCATTGTTTCTTGGGTTTCTAGCTAAAATCCCCAGATCACCACGGCCCAGAAATTCAAAGCAGGAAGCAAAAATGTTGAGGGTGGGTCATGGGATGCAATGAGTGGATATGTCCTCTCCACCTTGATCCCACTGTCCCCCGGCCTTTGACGTGGTGACTCTGGAAGATGTGACACTCCCACAGGCACAGGTACAGCAGAGCTCTGTAGCACCCGCTGCTTCTGCTGGCAAGGGACGTGGGAGCCTGAGCCTCCCCTGGCAATTAGACTCCTGCTTCCCTGTGTGCAGACAGGTGAGTTCTCTGCTCCCTCGGTGTGAAGCAGCGTGGTGTGGGCAGAAAGCAGTAGGAAAGGCTGTGGTGGAAGGGCTGGTGGAGGCGTTGCCATCTGTAGTGTCTGTTGTAGTAAAGACATGTCCCTGCTTCCTCTGTAATGAGCTTGCACGAGGGAGGTGGCTGGTCACTAGGAGCGGTAATGCTTAGGGCAGGTCACTGTGTTGGCAGCTGGACACTCGGCAGGGCCAGAAGTCAGGGTGTCGGTGAGAGCAGATGTGTGTGTCCCCTGGTACCATGGCCAGAGTGCCCATAAGTCTTTTGAGCAAACATTAGGCTGTCTGGAGGAGTTGAATGACGAGTACCCAGAGAGCAGCACTTCCTGCCACCTAGTTTAAAAGATTCTTGTTAGCTGTGCAGGGTGGGGATTTCTGACAAGCGATCACGTGGAACAGGACTATTTTCAGGCTCTTGTTATATTTGGGTCCGTTAACGTTGCCATTTCCCAAGTCTCTTTGTTTCTTCCTTGCCCCTCCCCATGCAGCCAGGCCCTCATTCCCCAGGGTTCAGTACAGATCCCGAGTGAGGCCACCTGCCCATGCACATGGCATGGTGAGATCTTACAAGCATGCCCCTGGGAGGAGTTCCCTTTCCCACAGTAGGGCTGGTGAGGCAGTCATGGCCCTGCGTGGTGTGGGGGAAGCCGCAGACGGTCACAGAAGGCACCAGAGGCCAGCCCTTGGAATGCCTTGTAGGTCATGCTGGAGTTTCTGGACTTTGTCCTATCACCTGAGAAGGACTTAAAGCCCAGAAGGAGAGTGATCAGATTTGCATGTTAGGTAGATTTTTTTTTTTTTTTTCTGGCAGCACATCAGATTGTTTTAGACCAGAGTGTAGCTAACAGAGGGCTGAGTACAAGTTAGAGGAGCTGAATTGGCAGTTCTTGGCGAGCAGATGAGGGAGGTGAGGACCTGGGGAGGATCATGCGCGGATGATGATGGGCAGGAGCAAGTGAGGCAGAGAGCTTCTGTGTAAAGTGGAAGCGGGTGAGGGGGATGCAGCAGTGAGAGGTGGAGCTTCCGCCTGGAGTGGGCAGGACTGCGTGGTCTTCCTCCTCGAGAGGCACCTGGTGGGGAAGGAAGGACAGGTGCCCCCCTGGGCCCCACCATACCTGCCACTCACTCGGAGCAGTGGGTCTGGGGCCCTCAGATTACTTGGGCCTGGGAGGCCTGGCAGGGCCTGTCTCAGCACGTGGTCCTGATCTGGTCCAGGGCCAGAAGTTCTTCCCTGAAGCCCAGGGTGGTTTGAGAGAAACACACGTAGCTGCCTAGAACAATTTCTTCTGTATTTGGAGAAATCAAAGTAGCTGGGAAGGATAAAGGGGAGACATTTCTATGAAAAGAATCGAAAGCAGAACTCCAAACAGAATCCAGAACAAGTTGTTAAAGCTCAATTCTTTGTGCCTCTGAAAACTAAAAAGACCTTGAGCTGTGCCTAATTCCAAGGGCAGCCACTTCTGATTTTTCCCAGACAGAAGAAAACGTCCTATCATTAAGGAGGAGTGTCCTGTCTTCCTGAGTCACCCAGTCTCTGGCAGCTCGGAGTCTCCACTCTGTCACTGTGACCTGCCATTGTCACAGAGATTTCTCAGATAAACTCGGGTATCTCTTTTGTCCAAACTATTTCAAGTCAACTTTCCCCTTTTCTTTGAAGGGAGCCATTAACCACATGCTGGTAAATTACCGGTGAAGTGAGGCTGGCAGTCTTGACAAGTGGCAATTAGCCAGCCCAGAAGGAACTCAGGCCTGAAGGGTTCCCAGGGAGTGTGCTGGGGACAGCTGTGGCTAAGTATTCCTGGCTTACCAGAGCCACCACCTACAGACCCCTAGGGGAATTGGTAATCAAACACTAGACTAGAGAAAGGAACACCAGTGTGGATATTTCCATTTAAGAACCCTTTATAGCTACTTCTCTATCCCCCAGAAGGAAAATAGATACCTTGGGCTTCGCAGATCTCATTATAAGGACCACTTCACAGCCACAGTCCAAAAAGTATTACAGGGAAACTTTCTGCTTTTGAAACAGGCTTTCCAAAAATAATAGAAACCTATATATTCCCAGAAGTAAAGTAAACTGGGACTCATCTGTCCACCCACTTTAAAGACACAATACCTCAGCCTACTAAAGAATGTTGAAAAGCAACTTGTGGGTTCAGATAAAAAGAAGAGCTTATGAAAAAAGAGACAAAAGGAGGGAGGCCCAGATACAACAATGAACCAGTTATTGAAGTTTAGCTTCTTTCTGACATCTGACCTCAAGTTGTCACTGTTCTGAGTTTGGCTTCATCTCTTTCATCACAGACAGAAGGAAACACATTTTGTATCAAGGAGAGCAGCCTAGGGTGGAGGAGTCACGGGTCCTTTGCATTAGATCCAGCTCAACCCCAGTACACAAGTGGCATCTGCCTTCAACCCATTGCAGTACTTTTGTCTCTAACTCAAATGTGTCTCCTTATGTTTACTTTGTTAGCAGTGTAGTGGTAAGAACGTTGCTCAATCTTCTTCTGTCAATTTAATCATTAACCTTCTAAATGGAGGATATTAATTGTCCTTTTGAGACGTTTTAATTAGAATGCTTTGGGCTGCAAGTAACAGAAAATCTAATCAGAATGATTAAACAGATAGGGTTATTCTTCTCATGTAAAAGAGAAGTCCTAGCTGGGCATGGTGGCCCACGCTTGTAATCCCAGTACCTGGGAGGCTGAGACTGAAGGATCCGGGTTTGCAGCCAGCCTCAGCTACTTAGTGAAACCCTGTTTCAAAATAAAGAATAAAAAATAGGGTTGAAGGTGTAGCTCAGAGGTAGAAAGCCCCTGGGTTCAATCCCCAGTACTGCCAAAAAAAAAAAAAAAGAAGTCCTGAGACAAGGTTTGCTGGCACCAGCTCCACAGTGCTGGGTCTGAGGATTCCATGTGGCGTTTTTGTTCATCTGCTGCTTCTATTGTTGGACTTCCCCTCATGGTGACGTGGTAATTTCGTGAGGTCTACATCAACCTCTGGGCTCATAGCAAGAGCAAGGGAGGTGTGGGGCAGGGGTGCTACAGTACTTCTCCTGGAAACTACCCAGGCAGACTTAGAGCTCCTGGACTCCACTGTCATTCCCTGGCCCACTGTCCCCTCCCCCCAAATAAAGGGCATTAGGTCGTCGTGATCATCTTGGACCAGCTCTCATTCCCCAGCACTGAGGAAGTTTTCTGCTCCAGAAAGATTTGATATTCTGTTAAGAAGCTTAGAGAAAGGGAAAAAGTGGATTTTGAATAGTAAACAATGACGTCTGCCACAAGTCTTCAGTGCCCAAGGCTAAGAAAAGCTATACATAAAATCACGCAATATTCATCTTTCATTTTTCATAATAGTGTTGGTGATTATTTTGATTAAAATTATTATCACAGCTTTCAAAGCTGTAGAAAATTACCTTGATAAATAAAGACATGGGAATTTAGTAATATATTTCAGAAAACTTTTTGGTTTGACTATACTTTGATATATGGGTTTCATTTACAAGAATATATTCTGAAGAAATAATTTTGACTGAGCCCAAAGATTTACCTCCAGAATTCTCCTTGCAGCATCATTTATATGAATAACAACAAGGGAAACTGAGAATAAATCTAAACATCCAATGGCTGTAAATTGGTTAAATAACCCATTATATCCTTTAGGGTAATACTGTACTGCAATTAAGATAATGTGGTAGAAAATCATATAATTCCATGGAAATATTCACTCCATATTGCTAATTTCAAAAGAGTATATAAAATGAGATATACAATATCATTCCATTTTTAAAAAGAAATTTGTGGAGCCAGGCATGGTGGCACATGCCTGTAATCCCAGTACTTAGGAGGCTGAGACAGGAGGGTCACAGGTTTGAGGACAGTCTCAGCAAGTAGTAAGACTCTTATCAACCCAGTGAGACCCTGTTTCCAAATAAAAATAAAATAGAGCTGGAGGTGTAGCTTGGAAGTAGGATGCTCCTGGGTTCAATCCCCGGTGCCTCACACACACACACACACAAAAATGAAAATAAAAGAAATATGTGTGGTGGATGCATATATACAGATATAAAATACTGAAAATTTGTGTGGTTACTGCTTATTTCTGGGTGGTAGGACCATAGATTTAGATTTTTTTCTAAACTATATTTTCCAAATGTATAAGCATGAGAAGGGAGAAATATTAAGAAATGTAGACGTGGCTGGGCGTGGTGGTACATACTTGTAATCCCAGGACTTGGGAGGCTGAGACAGGAGGATCGCAGGTTTGAGGACAACCTCAATAATTTAGCAAGGCCCTTAGCAACTTAGTGAAACCCTGTTTCAAAATAAAAAATAAAATAGTCCTGGGGGTATAGCTCAGAAGTGGAATGCCCCTGGGTT
Organism: Graphiurus murinus; assembly: GCA_004027655.1. NCBI lineage: Eukaryota > Metazoa > Chordata > Mammalia > Rodentia > Gliridae > Graphiurus > Graphiurus murinus. The sequence continues at coordinate 14,931 of PVLC010002851.1, read as the reverse complement.
CAAAACACACACACACACACACACACACACACACACACACACACACACACACCCCAATGGTAGACTTTGAGGGAATTTTTCACTGAAGGATGATCCTTTGGTACCTCTCCTAACTGCTGCTATTCTAATGTTGGTGAGCATTCTCCCACCATCTCCCAGGACTCTGGATTGCTTCCAGTCTTCCCTTATTGTAGATAATGTGAGGATTACACTCGTTCTATGGAAAGCCGCCTTTTCACATTCCCAAGCATTTGTGCAGAATAGCTCCCCAGAAGCATTGTCACCGAGTCAGTAGGTACAAATGTTTTTTTCCACTTGTGATATTTCCGAAGTGCTTCTCAGTAGGGCTGTACCAAAACACAATACCAGAAAGATCTTGCCAGCACTGGGGTTTATAATTGTATTTAGTGTTTGCTAATTTAGCAGGAAAAAAAATGATACCTCATTATTTTGATTTGCATTTCCAGCGAGGCTGAACAATCTTTTCTTTAAGTTGTTTAGTTATTGCATTTTTTATTCATGAATCTTGCTGTTTATCTATTGGGATTTTTGTATTTTTCTTTTTATCTTGTACAAACTCTTTCTGTACTAAAAATAATAGCCCTTTTTCTGTTGTTGTAGCCTAGCTATAGATATTTTCCCCCAGCCATTGTTTTTCTTCTGTGTTAAGCTTTTTTTTTTTCCTTTTTATATTCAAAGCTTTAAATTGTTATGTAGTCAAGTCTATCATTTTTGTGATTTTCCTTTATTTCTTCCAAGTTTGGAAAATTACATTCCCACCTCTCATGCCATAAGTTTCATAGTCAACTTGATTTGCATCCAGACCTTTTAGGGTTTAATCTTTTTTTCCTACTTACCTCTTTTACTTATCAGTAATTTACTATCCTCCTGGTTTGTGACAAGGATTTAAATCCCACGCCCCCAATTTACAAAATTTATCTGTTATATGTTGAATAATCTTCCTAAGTAATTTATGATGCCTGCTTTGTCATAAGTAATTTCTGTCTAATTGATAGGGTCTGTGTTCTGGTCTATCATGTATCTGCCAATAACATAGCTTTTGTGTTTATGTATGTGGTGCTGGGAATTGAGCCCAGGGGCATTCTCCCTCTGAGCTACATCCCCAGCCCTATTATATTCATTATTTTTTAAACTTTGAAACCATGTTTCACTGAGTTGGGGAGGGTCTCTCTAAATTGCTGAGGCAGGCCTGGAACCTGCAATCCTCCTGTCTCAACTTCCCAGGTACTGGGATTATAAGCATGGGCCACCATACCTGGCTAAAACATATCTTTTAAAATGAGTATTTATTTAAAATATTATCTAATAGGGCTTTTCTTATTTTGTTACATTTTAAACTTATTTTCTGAAATTTCCTTTTTGATTTGTGTCTGTTGAATGTAAACAAAATCCTCTATAGAGCTGGGCATGGTGGCACACACCTAGAGTCCCAGTACTTGGAAGGCTGAGACAGGAGGATCACAAGTTCAAGGCTAGCCTCGGCAGTTTAGCAAGACCCCCAGCAACTTAGTGAGACCCTGTTTAAAAATAAATAAAATAGGGCTGCGGGTGTAGTTTAGAGGTAGATTGCCCCTGGCTCAATCTCTAGTGTCTGTTCTCCTCCTCCTCCTCCTCCTCCTCCTCCTCCTCCTCCTTCTCTCTCTCTCTCTCTCTCCCCTCCCCCCCCTCTCCTTTCTCTCCCTCCCCCCTCCCTCCATCCCTCCTGTACAGACCTAGAGTTCCTTTGAGGCAGGGGGTATGCAAGCCTGAACCCAAATTATTTGTGCCTGCTTTTTGCCAGGTGTGGAGGAGGCTGCAAAAAGGAGAGACAGGGATTCTGCCATCAAGAAGTTCATGATGTGATATTTTTACTGAAGGGATTTCCATAAAGAGGATGGGGACTTTGTCCATCCCTGCTGAGTTTGATGTGACTTAAGCAACAAGTCATGTGATTTTCCTCTGACAGCGCTAGGAAGGTTGAATACGAAGCCCCAGATCTGTGACTTTATTAACAGAGCCTGTAGCAGCAACAGGAACCAGAACAGAAAAGTCCAGCGTTTTCATCTTAGAAACCAAGGTGCTGGTCTCACCAGCGCTGGTTATCTATCTCTCAGGGTTTCTCAAAGCAGGCCACTGTTTGTGGGCTTTGTGAAGCTTCTCAGAGGATTGCCTGTGCTCATAAATAAGTCCTCAACAAAGGCCACAGTATTATCTGTAGCCTTGCAACCTGTTGGCTTTTTTTGTTTGTTTCTCAGTTTCTCAGCAACAATGTCTAGCTGTCCCTTGCTGTAATACCAGCATCATCCATAACCTTGTCAGTAACTATGAGCCAGGGATTGATGTGGTAGCCCTGGCATTTTAAGACATTTTTATTATGGAAATATTAACACGTTTTTAAAGTAGAGGACATAGAGTAATGAACACTCTAAACATATCACCTATATTTAACAGTTATTAACATTTTACCACATTTCTTCATCTTTTATTATTGTTGTTGAAATATTTCAAAGCAAATTACATGATAATTAGGGATCTAGCCATAGGCTGCATATTGCATTTTGACTTTTATTTTATAAAATGCAATATTGCATATTGCATTTTATATCTTGAGCTTTTAAAACCTACAACAGTTCCTTCCCCAAAACTTTTTGGGTGTATTTATATATTTATTTATTTATTTATTTTTGCAGTACTGGGGATTGAACTCAGGGGCATTCTACCTCCGAGCTATATCCCCAGCCCTATTTTTTATTCTTTATTTTGAAACCGGGTCTCACTAAGTTGCAGAGTACCTCACTAGGTAGCTGAGGCTGGCAGCGAACCCGGATCCTCTGGTCTCAGCCTCCCCAATGCTGGGATTACAAGCGTGCGCCACCACGCCCGCCTTTTTTTGGGTGTTTTTCATGAAGAGTTTTTTTTATCTTTTCAATAGGGTTGGTGAAGTTTTTCATGGGTTCCTATGATACAACTACGTTTCTTTTGTTATTTTTGAATTACTATTATCCTGAGGTTTTTAATTTGTTTGTTTTTAATATCATCAAACCAGCATGAGTAACTTTGAAACTGGTTCAGATTGACCTTGGCCAATAGTATTTGAAAAAAAAAAATCCTTATATTCATTTTTCTTAATCTCAAATAAAATTCTTTTGGATTTATGTGGAATTTATTGGCTTAAAATGAATATAGGAAGGATGGGTTCTGAATATCAGCCATGAATGATAATGATAAGAACTTTAATAACAGTTTCTCATGTTCAGTTTGCAGAGAAATTCCAGGAGGTAAAAGAAGCTGCCAAACTAGCCAGAGACAAGTCCCAGGAGAAAACTGAGACCTCAAGTAATCATTCCCAAGTAAGTACTTTGTCTATGAAGAGAATCTGATGTGATTAGTGACCAAGACTCCTCGTTCCTTGCTGCTGTAGCAAGAAACAAGGAATTTTAGCAGCAGGGCATTTTAAAGGCCTTTTCAACTGTTAGTCTGCTCACAATAAGACAGATATAACTTTTTTAATGAAACTCTTGAATTTTTAAGATGTGGTACTGTATTTTTGACAGAAAAACAGTTGATGAGATTAGCGATAATATCCCCAGCCCCTGAGAAACATTCTGTGATCCCTGTGCTTAAATGTTAGTGGAAAGGCAACATGTCTCCCTCCTTGCTAGGTTGGGAGGTGAGGTCTGTGTGTAGGATGCTCGTTGACACTTTATACCCATCAGAGAGAAAACTCAACACCGGAGAACCCTGTGCTTCTCTTCCTCTTTTAAAGGGTCAGATGGGAGATGGTTTTCCCATAGCTGTGTCTTAGCCAAAGAAAATCTGGCTTTTCCAGGAATTGAGTAATCTGTCTGCTTAAAGTGTGATGACTGGAGCCAGGTGTGGTGACACACTCCTGTAATTACAGGATTTGGGAGGCGGAGATAGGAGTATCACAGGTTTGTGGCCAGCCTCAGCAACTTAGGGAGGCCCTCTGCAACTTAGTGAAGCCCTGTTTCAAAATAAAAAATAAAGTAGGGCTGGGGTGTAGCTCAGAGGTAGAATGCCCCTGGGTTCAATCCCCAGTACCACAAAAATAAAATAAAATAGCGTGATTATCTGAAAAGACCCAATTTTTTATTTTTATTTGGGGCTGGGGATTAAACCCAGGGGTATTTTACCTCTAAGCTATACCTCAGCCCTTTTATTTTTTTATTTTGAAACAGGGTCTCACTAAGTTACTGTGGTTGGCCTTGAATCTGTGATCCTCCTGTCTAAGCCTCCCAAGCACTGGAATTACAGGTGTGCGCCACTGCACCCAGCAGGACTCACTTTAGTATGAAAAAAAAAAAAAGCCAGCATTCCTGCTATCTACATGGGTATATGTGCTGGTGTGAAATACTTGACAAGCTTATATGTAGAGCTGTGGGGAAAGGGAGACTTGAGGAGCTAAGAGCGGGCTCATGAATAAGCAGTACACACTCGCACTGAGCCAGGAATCGGCCTGGCTGGGCTGAGGTGTGCTGGGGAACTGTGGAGATGTGCTTGGATACTGCAGAAGACCTGGAGCTCTTCATTGGGGAGTAGTTTATTATTTATTAGCTGTCTGTTTGTTTATTGCTGGGTAGTTGGGGGACATTGGAGGTATCCTATGACCAATGATCTGAAATTGACATGTGGGTTGTGTGTAGGTAGTAAGGCAGTTAGGGAGTGACCAAGGTCAGGAAAGTTGTCAGGGAAACTGTGGAGCCAAAAATGGCTGGGCCTGGGCAGCCACAAGACAGGGGAGGGATGGACGTCAGGGATAGCTCCGAGGAAGAGAACCAGGAGACCTGGGCACCTGGAGCAGTCAGGCAGGGCACTCTGGATGGGGCCATCAGCCCCACTGAAGCAATAGCTGAAGCCTCGGGTGCATCGGGACGCAGGGAGGAGAGGAGAGCAAAAGCCAGAGCCGGAGGTGAGCGCAGTACCGGGAGGCCAGCACCTCTGAACCCAGGGCAGGAGTGTGCTCAGCACTTGGTGCTCAAGAGGAGGAAAAGGATGCCGAGAGACGCCGGGTCTGTCAGGAGACTCGGTAGCTTGGGGCATCTGGCTTGAGTTATCCTCACAACACTTTGTCTTGGGATTATAAGTATTAAAGAGGCCCCATCTGGGTTTATGGAAGTGAATGTATATTAGGTTCCAGGTGGGTAGGAACTTCCCTGAATGTTTCTAAATAATCTTTAATGTAAGTGATGCTGCTCATGTAGTATACTAATTAATATCTGAAGGTGTATGAAACTGTATCCCAATTTTATAAAAATGGTCCATAGTCTAGAGAGTTTCTAATATACTGTCCTTTTCTGAATACCACATATTGTAGTGATATCACTAAATCTAAATGTCTAAATTTCTCTGTATAAGGTTTTGCTTTAATAGTTATCCCCTGAGGTGAGGTGTTCTGAACCTTAAAAAGCATATACCCATTAAGATATCATTTCTTTCTCTCTCTCTCTCTCTCTCTCATTATGTAGAAGTGAGTTTTTGTAGCCAGGCCTGGTGACACACGCATATAATCCCACTACTTGGGAGGCTGAGATAGGAGGATTGTTGGTTCGAGGCCAGCCTCAGCAATTTAGCAAGACCCTCACAACTTAGTGAGACCTTGTCTCAAAATAAAAATTAGATAGAGCTGGGGGGGGGGGTGTATCTTGGAGGTAGAATACCTCTGAGTTCAATCCCTAGGAATTAACACCACACACACACACACACACAATGAAATGGGTTTTTGTCACTAAGCTATATTTTTTATGTACCTTTTTGATATTTCATCATTATATAGGTTTTTGCTTTTGTTTTGGTACTGGTACTGAAGATTAGCCCACGGGCATTCTACCTCTAAGCTACACCCCCAGTCCTTTTTATTTTATTTATTTGGGTACTGGGTATTGAACCTAGGGGCATTCTACCTCCAAGCTACACCTCCAGCCCCTTTTTAAATTATTTTATTTCAGAACAGTGTCTCACTAAGTTTCTGAGTGTCTCGTTAAGTTGCAGAGACTGGCCTCAAACCTGAAATCCTCCTGTCGCATCCTCCCAAGTGTGCAGCACCATGGCCTGGTTTCATTTTTCTTTCTATTGGAAATTAGTTGCTTTCTGAATCTCTTAGAAAATTAACACTTTGACCAAGATTTTCAGATAACTTAAGATTTAAACAACCTAACTACAAAAACACTTAATATGGGTTTTTTTGTGACTGTAAAAGCAATATGTGAGCCAGGCGTGGTAGTGAAATGGAAGTATGTGATGAAGGCCTGGCCACTGCTAAACCTCTTTTTTTTTTTTTTTTTTTTTTTTTTTGGTACTGGGAACTGAACTCAGGGGCATTCTACCTCTGAGCTATACCCCTAGCCCTATTTTTTCTTCTTTATTTTGAAACTGAGTCTCACTAAGTTGCGGAGTGCCTCAGTAGGTAGCTGAGGCTGACTGAGAACCCGGATCCTCTGGTCTCAGCCTCCAGAATGCTGGGATTACAAGCGTGCGCCACCACGCCCAGCTTTGCTAAACCTTTTTATACCTATGTGTTCACTCACTTAACCTGCAGAAATGTATTGTTCCAGCGCCTACCAGCAGTGATTAAGGCTTGTTTTTTCCCACACCCTCACCAAGAAGGCTTGGTTGATTTGACATTTAAAAAATGTATCTCACTGACTTTTTTCATCTTGTATTTCTTTTCTAGTGACATCAGATATCTTTATGTTTATTGAATATGCATTTCTTCTTTTGTAAACATCAATATATCTTTAACATTTTTAAAAATTAAGGTGTTCATCTTCTTTTGTATTGATTTCTATGAGTTTTACATAGTCTTAACATGAAAATTTTGAACATATACAAAGCTAGGTGGAATTGTATAATGAACTTCATGTATCCATAGATCAGCTTTAATTATAAGGAATTTATGACCAATTATTTTATCTATGCCCTACACTTCTACCCCAACCCCCATATTTTAAAGCAAATCACTGATGTTTTAAAACATAAATATTTCAAGCCGGGCGTGGTGGCGCACGCTTGTAATCCCAGCATTCGGGAGGCTGAGACCGGAGGATCCGGGTTCGCGGCCAGCCTCAGCTATCTAGTGAGGCACTCCGCAACTTAGTGAGACTCGGTTTCAAAATAAAGAAGAAAAAATAGGGCTGGGGGTGTGGCTCGGAGGTAGAATGCCCTGAGTTCAATCCCCAGTGCCGCAAAAAAAAAAAAAAAACCATAAATATTTCAGTATGTAGCTCTAAAAGATAAGGACTCTAGGAGTTTTACAATATATTTACAAAATATTAACATTTTGTTTTAATATCAGCTGCAATTTTCCCCCCGGGGTTTTGTTTGCATTCTAATTTTGTTTATGACAATTTTTGCAATGCAGTAATTTATACATTAATAACTTTATTTTTAATCAGATTTATACATAATTCCCTTCATGTTTTCTTCCTTTGCCTTTATGCTTATTAGAGGCTAAATAAGATCTTTCGAAGATTTCCTCCAAGACCAGATGAGATTTCATCTCCTTGTGGTTTAACTTATTAAAGAAAACACTTCAGGATATTCATAACAATGCTAAATAGTAATGGAGAGAACAGAACCCATATCTTGTTTCTGTTTTTTAAATGAATATGTTGATCTAACTCTACACAGCCCTAGGATTTTTAAATAGTCAGCTTCTAGTACTTTTTTTTCTACTTTCATTCACTACCTGTTATTTTTTTTAAGCTCATAAGCTCCTTTAATTTTTATTTTTTTTTAGAATTTTATTAGTGCAATATAACTATATATCATAGTGAGATTCAAAATGATACATTCATATATGCACACATCTCCTGGCACTATTTCTTACTCTTTGTTTTTCATAATAATCCCTCCTCCCCTTTTAATCTGTGACTTTTGTGGTATTTAATTGTGTGTGTATGTGTATGTGTGTGTTACGAGGGATGGAACCCAGAGGCATTCTACTTCTGAGCTGCACCCCCAGACCTATTTTATTCTTTATTTTAAAACAGGGTCTCACTAAGTTGCAGAAGGACTCTGAGGCTGGCCTTGAACCTGTGATCCTCCTGTCTCAGCTTCCCAAGTACTGGGATTACAAGCGTGCTCCACTACACCCAGCTTGTCCTGTGGTATTTAAAGAGACCAACCTGGGCATGGTGGTGCACTTAGCGAGGACCTCTGCAACTTAGTGAGATCCTGTTTCGAAATAAAAAATAAAATAGAGCTGGAGGTATAGCTCAGAGGCAGAATGCCCCTGGGTTCATTCTCCACTACCACAAATAAAATAGAGACCAGATATTCAAGCTTGGGTTTATCTGTGACGTTTGAATAAAAAGGGTCTGAGCAGTGGCCCAGGTGTTCCCTTGTCAGTGAAGGGCGAAGACTTTATCAACTCTACCTGGACTCTTCAGTTACTCTTCAGTTACTCCGGTAACTGAGCGTCTTTGTTGGCCTTTTGTACTCGCTAGTCTTCAGTGTGCTCTGGTTGGATGAGTTGGTTCATCCATACTCATAAACATAGATTCTCATTATGCCTGATTTGCTGCCAACGTGAGGATGAGCAATAATGTGTGAAGATAATTCACTTTGGCCAGGAATCTGGGTGTGAAACCCTGTCTTCTACTTAGGCATCCAGCGTGAATGGGACGGATGACGAGAAGGCCTCGCATGTGAGTCCGGCTGACACACACCTCAAGTCCGAGAACGACAAGCTGAAGATTGCTTTGACACAGAGGTAAGGCTGGTACTTGGGAGGCTAAGACAGGAGGATTGCAGATTTAAGACTATCCTTAGCAACTTAGCAAGACTCTCCACAACCTAGTGAGATCCTGAAAACATAAAATAAAAAGGACTGGGGGGTCTAGCTCGGGGACAGAATGTTTCTGCGTTCAATCCTCAGTAACACACACACACACACACACCCTGTAATCCCAGTACTTGGGAGGCTGAGAATGGAAGATTGCAGGTTGGAGGCTAGCCTCAGCAACTTAACAAGACCCTGTTTCAAAATAAAAAATAAAAAGGGCTGCGGATGTAGTTCAGTGGTAGAGTGTCCTAGGGTTCAGTCCTTAGTACTGGGGGTGAGAGAGAAGCCAGATCCTATTTTCTCATGTTCAGCACAGAAAGAAAACCTTTCCAGCTGTGTAGGGTTTTAGAAAATTGAAATAGAACACTGGGTCTTGCTCATCTGGTCTTATCTTCTCTTCAAAGGAAAACCAGCTGGCTTCATGGCCCTTGTCTGTCCGGCCACCCACGTCAGCATCAGTTAACTCACGCGTGGTGTGTGTGTGTGTGTGCGCACATGCACGTGTGCATACATCTGAAATTTGTATGGGATATAATCAAGAGATTGGGTGTGTCAGTGTGAGAGGATGTGTGGCCCGGGGAGATGTATACAAGTCATGGATGAAGAGTGTGGGTTACGGCCCTGTGATTTTGCTTTGTTTTGTTTTGGTTTTGAAAAGACACATTTTATATATTTCTATATGATAAGATTGTCTTGAACATCCACAAAAAGAATATAAAAACCTAAAGAACTAGGAAAAATCATATGATCATATGTAATCACACAAAAGTCAATAACTTTCCTACATGCAAAACAATCACACAGAATATGTATATTTGAAGAAAAGATTTTCTTTACAATATGAACTGGAAACATAAAATACATAAGAATAAACTTGGCAAGAAGTGTATCGGGTCTGTGTGAAGCAAATTTTTAATGATTTTTGAGGATTACAAGTGAATCATTTAACAAAAAGATACATTCTTCAAGGTTTGGGTTTTTTTGTTTTGTTTTGTTTTTGTGATTCCAGGGATGGAACCCAGGGTCTCCTGCATGTAAGGCAAGTGTTCTATCAGTGACACACATTCCCAGCCCCAAGATATATTGTTGTCTTTCAAATAATATTTCTAAATTTTTAGTGGACATGTAATTGTACGTGTGATATTAAATCCATGTATACAGTGTGTAATAAATAGAGTAAGCAGCGTATCCATCGCTTTAAGAGGCCTTGATATTTGATAAGGTGTCCATTTTCCCCTGAGTAGATCTGTACATTTAACATGATCCCCGCACTGATATCAAGACGATGTCAATTTTTAATGACCACATGAGCTGCCCCTGGGTTTCCGAGTCTTGAGGACTGGCCATGAATGCCTTGAGGATCATCCTGCTCACCTGGTCAAGGCCTTTGACCAGCTTCCCCCAGCCTCTCCCTTGTGGCTGAGAAGCTGTCCTCCTCAGCACACTCTTTTAAGAACTGTGTCTCTTTATGAACCACCATGTCCGAATTCCCCCATTGTACAGATGAGGAAACTGAGTCCCAGCTGGTGAGGTGACTCCCCGCCCAAGGTCCCATGGCTGAACGTGAATCTTTGCATCGCCCCACATGGCTGCCTTCACTCAAGGCTGCAGTTACAGTCTCTGCAGGAACACCCCACGGGCAGAGCCACCGCAGGGCTGGCACCTACCTCCCCCACTTCGCTGGCCCAGGCTGGGCGTGGAGTTTAATTCCTGTGATCCTGACCCAGGAATTCCAGAAAGCATCTGAGACCCTTAGATCTCACCTCCTGCCTTTGGACTCTGGGTCTTTTGTCAGGTACTTCAAAGGACAAAACTGACCAGTCTCTTTTCTTACTCATCAGGTGATTGTGAGGACTATTTTTGGTTAAGTGACAATAGACAGCCTGGATGAAAATGTTTCACCCCTAAAAATAAACGTTTTCAAGTCCAAGTTTGATGAACAAGTGAGGTACAGGAATGGTGTGAAGCCATTTCCCTAAGTCAGCTTAAATTCTCAGTTGTCAACTCTGAAATTCATCAGATAACAACATTTTACTATTTTTTCAGTCTGTGGTATTTGAAACTTAAAGTATGTCTTTTCTAATCACAGTCCTAGGTTCCTGAGGCTGTGGGCTGAAAGATAACACAAATTATTAGTCACAGATCTATTTACTTTGGTTAAAAAAAATTTTTTTTTGAACTTGGGTATTCTACCTCCAAGCTACACCCCAGCCTTTTTTATTGTCTATTTTATTTTTAAACAGGGTCACACTAAATTGGGGAGGGCCTTGTTACATTGCTGAGGCTGGTCTTGAACCTATGATCCTCCTATCTCAGCCTCCTAAGTACCAGGATTACAGGTGTGCATTACCACATTGAGCTAAAAAAAAAAAAAAAAAAAAAAAAAAAAAAAAAAAAAAAAAAAAAAAAAAAAAAAAAAAAAAAAAGTTTAAAGAGGACTCTGCTCAGCCAGGCAGAAACCTGATGGGCTTGTCATGTGCCGCTCCACCCTGTCACCTCAGGTCACATTCAGTGCCACAGCTGTGTGGGCTCCACGTCACGGAAATTAAAGGATTGAGTCGAAAGGGAAACATGACTGAGGGGCCCAATTCTAGTTTGCGTTAGACTTATTCTTCACTGAGCACATTGAATCCAAAGTAAAACACGAGGCCTCTGTGGTGAGGATGAGGTGTCCTCACATCCCCGAGGTGACGTGGCCAGCCAGAGCCCCCCGGGCCGAGCTTAGGACTCCAGTTCTGGTCACGGGGTCTCACTCCCAGTCTATCTCCTCTGGCCTCGGGTTCTGGGCTCTCAAATCTAGATTCCTGTAAGGGCTCTGCGGAGGCCCCAGTTACAGGAAGGCCATTATCACCCCAGTGCTGGGCTGCTTGTGTGCCTGTGTGTGTAAACCAGGGGTCCTTGGGCTCCAGAGAGACGGGTGGCTTTCACAAGATTCTCCAAGGGCCCCGTGGTCTAGCAGGTCAGAGCCTGTGTCAGGAAGGAGAGGGCAGGAGAGTTCTGTGGCAGGGGGTCAGCCAGGAAGGACTGGGGAGCTGGGTCTTCATCACGCTCAGCAGCCTTCCTCTTTAGAAGCTTTCGGTCTCTTCCTTCTTTAAGAGCGCTGCTCTCTTCTAAGGCAAACCTTTGCAAAAACAGCCCTGGAAGGGGAGATGTTCACACAAGAGGCAGGCCCCAGCCCTCTTGGCAGTCCACCACTCAGCTGCCTGGTGGTAAGAGTGTGGCTCCCCTCGTGGTGGGCTGAGAGACACCTCCGTCTCCATTGCTGCCTGTTTTTTGCCCCGCAGTGCTGCCAACGTGAAGAAATGGGAGATTGAGCTGCAGACCCTGCGGGAGAGCAACGCCCGGCTGACCACGGCGCTGCAGGAGTCAGCAGCCAGCGTGGAGCAGTGGAAGAGGCAGTTCTCCATCTGCCGGGACGAGAACGACCGGCTCCGCAGCAAGGTGGGCCTCGGGCAGCGGCGGCCAGCTGGCGGGGTGGTACACAGTGGGCGGCACGCTGCCCTCCTCCTCTGTGCCCTCGCCCCCGTGGGCGGGAGGAGGACTTATGGCCTGTCCCTGTGGACAGCCCTCCGTCTTTCTGCTTTTCTTAGTAGGCATTTATCCATGTAAACTACTCATTTATTATTTTTATTGAACCAAGTTTTCTAGTTGTCGTTGCTGAGGAGAAGATAAATGAGCAGGTCCTTCTCAGAGCCCTCTCTGGTCCTGGCCATTTGCTGCGATGGCCTTCCCATGGCGTTTCTGTAGCTCAGTGTCGTGAGTGGAGGGAAGGGATCTGGAGGATGAGTGAGAAAATAGATCCAGGAAACAGCGAGGAACATTTCCTCAGAAGCCCTGCCTCCGTTGCAGTCATTCTAAAAATGCAGTTCGGAAGCGATGAAAGGAATGCACTGCTTCAAGCTGGTGCTGACCACAGGCCCTCCACTTTCTCACTCAGATGTCCTCACATCTAAATAAAAAAAAACAAAACTCACCCATAACCTCCCCTGTAATTAGTCACTCTCACTCTTCGAAGTTCTGCCGAGTTGATAAAGTGATTTCGGGGTGACCAGAACCTCCCCTGTTGAGGTTTTGAGGTTTCCATGCTCCCCATGTCGTGACGATGAGACTTCGAGCCCCCTTTGGAGTCTGCCCTGGAGCGCAGGTCGGGGGTTTCTCACGGCTAGATCGGTGCCCTGCCCTGCCCTGCCTGCCCAGAGGGAGCTGCTGCAGACCTCTGTTTCGCCGACTTGTGTGGTGCCGATGGCACACAAGCCTGCCTCATACCATTTTTTCATCTCAATGCTGAGGTGCTGACAGTAGGGATCCCAGGCCAGTTGCTGACTCTGCACACCTGGCAGGTCTGCCTGCCAAGCAGCCGATTGCCCTTTCTTTCTTTTTTTCAAGCAAAGAGCCAAGTTTCTCACTTGGATCTGAGCATGAAAACTGAAGGCAGTGCCGGGGAGTGGAGGAAGAGTATCACCTACAATGTGCTGCTTGGGGAGGGGTGGGGGGCGTCCCCGGGGGAAAGGTATGGGGAGCTGGGTTTCCAGGCTGGGGGTGGGAGCTGGTGGGATTCCCAGCAGCAGTTCTGGCAGGGGATTCAGACCGAGGGCTGGCGTGGGCTGCCTCTGAGAGGTATCCTCATGGCAGCCACCCAAATTGTGTTCATATCAAACACTGTTACTGCCCACTTTTGGGGACCTCAGCACTGCACTGCTTTTGTGTGAGTTCCAAGAAATTCTCTGCACTGGATGGCAGTATCAGGGTGTCAGTCTTTGTACTCTCATTCCATATGGGGAGCCCCTTTTGAGGAGTCAGACTTGGGAAAGAGGGAACGATAGAGCCCTGGGAGTTGCCACTCAATCTCAAGGAAGAGGCCCTCGGGCCAGGCCCCTTCTGCATGTATCCATAGGGGAAGGCTACCTTACGGTCACCTTCATAGACAGTGTTTGAAATGTCTCTGGTTCCCGTTTGATGGGCACTGTCTTACAGAGTTTTTATGTTCTCTACCCTGCTGGCTTAAACTTCCAGATGAAACAGAATAATTCAGGCCATGATTTAAATACTGTAAAAATCATTCCAGAAGAAGCATATGAATTCAAGTGATATCTGGCCTGTGATGGATCCTTAAAGCAAACCTAAACTTATACCAATGTGGCCATGAGAGAAAACCAGAAGCCCAGAGCTTCCTGAAGCCAGGTTTTGTTACTTATTGGTCCTGCTGGTATTAAGTAAGGCAAGTCTTATAAGCAGAGGCAAACAGCCCCAGAGGGAGCTGCTTGCAGCTCATTCAAAGTCACAAAGAAAACTTTGCAAGTAGATTTATATATAATATATAAATATAATATATATGTGAAAATATTTTTTCCCTTTTTTTTTTGGCAGTGCTAGAGATTGAACCCAGGGCCTTATGTATCTTAGGCAAGCACTCTACCATTGAGCCCACTCCTTCCCAGGTTAATATATTTTAAAAGAAGCTGGGCATGGTGGCGCACGCTTGTAATCCCAGTACTTGGGAGGCTGAGACCAGAGGATCCGGGTTCACAGCCAGCCTCAGGGACTTCATGAGGCTCTCTGCAACTTAGTGAGACCTCGTTTCAAAATAAAGAATAAAAAATAGGAGTGGGGAGCCGGGCGTGGTGGCGCACGCTTGTAATCCCAGCATTCAAGAGGCTGAGACCAGAGGATCCGGGTTCGCGGCCAGCCTCAGCTTCCTAGTGAGGCAATCCGCAACTTAGTGAGACTCGGTTTCAAAATAAAGAAAAAAAAAATAGGACTGGGGGTATAGCTCAGAGGTAGAATGCCCCTGAGTTCAATCCCCAGTACCGCAAAAAAAAAAAAAAAAAAAGGAGTGGGGGTATAGCCCGAAGGTAGAATGCCCCTGGGTTCAATCCCCAGTACCGAAAAAAATTATATATATATATATGATTTATTTTAAAAGAACACATAAGCCAGGCGTGGTGGCGCACACTTGTAATCCCAGCATTCGGGAGGCTGAGACCGGAGGATCCGGGTTCGCGGCCAGCCTCAGCTACCTAGTTAGGCACTCCGCAACTTAGTGAGACTCGGTTTCAAAATAAAAAATAGGGCTGGGGGTATAGCTCGGAGGTAGAATGCCCCTGAGTTCAATCCCCAGTAACGCAAAA